>JAJJMA010301808.1:0-10497 GCA_023529015.1 Papaver nudicaule | reverse complement strand
ATAGTTCTGATTACCTTCGGTATTGTTCTTGTGGTCTTCGCACCATTAGATCTCAACTATACTACTGTATGTATGAGTAGATATGATGGATATGGCTCCTTGAGTACCAATGCAGATATTCTACTCGTACACTTCCTCTTATCTCCTTCGGTGATGGTATTCACGGAAGGTAAGTCGTTGTTGTATGGCTCGTTGATGAGGTTGACGTCGTCGTCGGCATCACAAGCCTCTTCGTTTCCTAGGGGTTTGGCCCTCTCCGGTAGCGCTGGTGCAGGCGAGGCAAGTTTTTTTCAGTTTCATGGATGGCTCGGTAGACAAGGATCATTTCGCGGAGCTCCAATGCTAGGTAAGGTCGTCGTACTAAGTGTAGGCTCTGCCAGTGGGGCTCCGGGAATTTTCTGAGCCTCAGTACTCGGTGGTGTCGATGCTCCCCCCCTTGGGGAAGGGGTCCTCTACACCTTGTGTGGGCACGTTAGTCGGTGCTGACGTTGTCTTCCCCTCTTGGTTCTGGAGTGGTCTCTTCAAATCGCCTTTTGCGGCATATCCGAGTTGTGTCTCTCTCCATGTTGAGGTTCTCCTTGAGTAGAGATCATCTCGTCATCCTAGACAGGGATCGCTGCGGTGTTCGTATTAGTAGCAGATCTGGGAGTTCCTTTGGCTTGCGAACTTGTTGACAGTTTCGTGGTTAGAGTTTCGAGATGAGCCGAGACTTAAACTTGGGTCTTGATCCGTCTTTCCGGGAGATCGTCTCGACACTTGGCTAGTTCCTCCGAGGTTGGCGTCTTTGGCACTTCATCTTCCTTTAGGGTGGTAGCATATGTAATTGCGTTCTCCCCCGCCTTTTGTTTGAGGTTGAATAGTTCTGCATATTCTTTGAAGTCTGGGATGGTCTCTAAGACTTCGGGTGGTATGTCGTAGGGGATGAGTTCACCTTCTCCTCGGAGTACGTCACGTACAATTCCAGACTCCGGAAGGCCTCTGATGGAGATTCTTATGGCTGTGCCGATGTCTACTGCCGGTTTTCCAGGGTTTTTCTCTCGAGTAGCTTTCCTCGTGGTGAGTCCCCAGTGGCTGTAGACTATCAAATAAGAGAGGGGTGGACGAAGTACCTTCTTGATTGAGGGGTCCTCATCGACTCCCCTAGGTTCTGCAGGCGCGACTACTGCCTTGCTGCTCTTTTGTACAAAATGCTCCATGAACTCCAGAGGGAGCGTCTCCTGGTTGTTGTAGATCCATGGGCGTCCCAGCATTATGTCGCTCTCGAGGACTCCCTTAATAATGTGAAACTCCGCTATGGTTAGGATCGTGGAAGGTCGATCACCCGTAAGTGCGTACTTCGACCCTGTCAGGACCTTTGATGTTGGCAGGGGCATGGATGGCTCTGCTGCAAGGGATGTTAGCGTCTCTGAGAGTTTTGGCTGAGATGATGTTCACTGGGGATCCCGGGTCGATGAGTGTCTTCGAGAATTCAGCATGCGACAGGCGGGTGGTTGTGAGAAGTCCCCAGCTTTGTCTTTCTGTTGGCTGCCCTTGCTTGGACATCGTCTGCTCCTTGACTTCCTTAAAGGGTAGGAGTTTTCCTGATACTACCGCGTTGAGTGCTGTGAACACGTCTTTTTACTGTGGTTTCGAGAGACAGAGAGTCTCGCATCATCTCTTCCACTCTCTCATTCACCGGCTTCTCGGGGAAGGTGAACGCTTGTTTCGTATGCGCAATTCCCGGACTCCTCCTTGGCTTGGAAGATCTTGGGTTTGCTACCTCTTCGGCTGTAGGAGGGCGTTGGGTCGAAGGGAGTTCGATTACCTCGTCATGGATCCGAGAGTTTAGCAACTCTAGTACCTCCTCCATGGGAAGCGGGTAGTCTGGTATCTCTGATCTGGCTTTCCGTCTCCGCATCTCCGGTTGATGTGGTCCTCCTTGGTTCATGTTCTTGTTTGGGGCCCCCGGAGCTGAATTAGTGCATTTTGGATGTGTACCTTCCGTGGCAGAGCCTTTCCTCCGTGCGGGTACGGTGGTCGGTGTGGATAGGTAGCGCCACATCTCTTTCTCGATTTCGTAGTAGTTTTTCCAAGTTGCTTGCCGTGAGGTCGTTTGGTGGATCAATTCCTTCTTGTCGTTGTTGCAAGTCCCCTTCCGGTATCGCGCTTCGCGCCGTTGGGTCTTGTGCTTGGTGCTCAGCGAGGTATTCTCCCGCTTTTCTCTTCCTGTCGTTGTGGAAGCTTCTTTAATGAGTTCTCCATGCTTTAGTCGTTGAGTCCTGTCCATCAGCGTGGGTATTATAGAGGTGGACCTCGCTTCTACCTCATGGGGAAAGAAGAGGTGGTGTAGGCTCGAGGGGCTTCTCGGGTTGGTTGGTTGTCGCTTTTGCGGTGTGCGGCATTGGCGATTCGTCCCTCGTTCGGGTGATGGTTCTTTCCAACAAAGCGGGTGCGGTGACGGACTTCTTCGCAGCTTCATGGAGTTCAGAGAAGGTCTGGAAGCGGAGGTTTTCCAAGAGGGCTCGGTATACGGGAATCGTTCCGTTGATGCAAGGCTCCACCAACTGCTGCTCCGTTAGTGGGGTGTTGGGTATAGCCGAGATGATAGGTGTTGAAGGGGAAGTTTCTTGGGTAACGGGTACGTTGAGTATATTGCTGGATGTAGGTGGGTTGGTAGGTGCTGCGTTGGAGGCTACAGCACCGTCAGTTGAAGAGTTGGGGTTGGCTTCGAAAGCAATGCGGTTGAGGGCCTCGAACGTGTTTATACGCTGTCCTTTCGAAAAGTGGAGGGTCTCACCTAGTTTTTCGATGAGAAGAGTAGCTTCCTCCTTTGCAGATTTGGCGTAGGCGGTAAATCTCCTAACGTGGATTGTTGTATTGAAGCGAGTTCTTGCGCCGTCATCTCCCAGGGTAGACGCTTCTTCATAGATGACCTTCTGGGACCGAGAGAATGATCTCCCACTGTGGTCGCCAGCTGTTTTTACCTGTAAAAACAATGTACCGTCTCTGGGTACTTTCGTAGTGCTCGGAGATCAAAGTCGAACAAGACAAGCCTAAACCAAGGATGGTCGTTCTCGCCTTGCTTCGGTCACAGAGAGGATAGAGGTTGGTCTAAGGAAGGAAACATCGAAGAAACTTGAGATCAGGTTGAGGATGTGTTTTGGGTGTGAGAGTTCAAGATCTCCGTCGTGAAGTCGACTGGAAATCTCCAAGGCTAGAACGTTTTTCGATTCTCAGGTCTTTTCTCTGAGGCTCTTGGTTGTTTCTGTGTGTTCTGAACGTTCTTGGACTGATATCCTTAATGTTCTGCCTTGGAAAATAGAGGAAGCCTCTATTTATAGTTTGAACTCACCCTGATCTCTCGACAGAGAAGGTGGACGTCGTGGAAGAGTGGAGGAGTGGAGGACATGCGTTGGTTTCCGAAACTGCCTGAGTTGTGTGGAACATGCCCACTCGCGCCATCTTCTCGTAACTGTCCATCACCTCCATCAGTTTCTTTCAACTGTCGTAGACCGCCAGACCAATACCCCTAAAGTTATCCCCCCGTGTGATGTTTTGATGTCTCGAGTGAGTGATACGCGGATATTGCGTAGTTGAGTTGAGTAGATTCGTATGACTAAGTGTTGCGTAGTTGCATTTGAACCAGGCAGCATTGCGTGATTTTGGCCAAGAGTAGGCATGGCGTCATGGCCTTTTGACCAAGGCCAAATATCTGTGGCGCCATGAATATGGCGCCATGGCCTTTTGGCCAAGGCAAAACATCTTATGTCGCCATGAATATGGCGCCATGGCCCATGGCCGTGTTCTGGACGGGCTATTCACCTTGTGGCGCCATGAATATGGCGCCATGGCCCATAGCCGTGTTTTGGACGGGCTATTCACCTTGTGGCGCCATGAATATGGCGTCATGGCCTTTTGGCCAAGGCAAAACATCTTGTGGCGCCATGAATATGGCGCCATGGCCCAAGGCCGTGTTTTGGACAGGCCATGTATCTTGTGGCGCCATGAATATGGCGCCATGGCCTTTCGGCCAGGCCAGCTAGGCCAATCTTTGTGGCGCCATGGTTTATGGCGCCATGGCCGTGTTTTGGACAGGCCATGTATCTCTTGGCGCCATGAATATGGCGCCATGGCCTTTTGGCCAAGGCAAAACATCTTGTGGCGCCATGAATATGGCGCCATGGCCTTTTGACCAGGCCAATCCCTCTGTGGCACGGCCTTGGCTTTTGGCCACGGCCAAGTGGGTTTGTGGCGTTCTTGTGCCATGGCCTTGGCCTCTTGACCAACGCTGATTTCTTGTGAATCCATGGTGGCTCATGGTTTGTGGTGCCATGCTATCTGGCGTTATGGCTTTGGCATCTGGCCAAGCGGCAACCTGTGCCTTAGTCGTGGTGTGTGTGCTTACGCTACAACCCTCTTGAAGTCATGGCATGTTTATCCATGGTACGCTAGACCATCCTGAACTTGGGATTAGGTCCGCTTAGGCCTATTTAGGCTGGTGTATGCTTCTCAGAGAGCTCCGGCCCGGCCTGGAGCTTCAATATTCCGAGGTTTGCACCAAGACTCGTGCGTTGAGTCATATTTAAGAGGAAATCCATGAGGATGCGTCTCTGTTGGTTCTTCACCGTGTACCATTAAGTGGCCTGACTCTGGGTAGATCAATGGGTTTAATATGTTGGTGAGATCATTAGTTCTGCTCTATGATATTACCCTTCCCACCGGAGTTATAAGAGAGAGCTCGTAGAGAGTTTATTTGGCTCATGGAATAGGTTGCACTCTGAGCTATAGAGATGAGACCGAATAGGCGATTGCCTTTAATAAGACATGGTTTCGAGAGTGTTTTTGACAATCTTGTCCCTCTCTTATTTTTCACCATCTACAATCTCAAACTTTCTAGGGAGTATGCTTAGGAGAATCCTGGTATCAATTTTCGTCACATCTGCAGAAAGGATAATAGGCACGCTGATGCCTTGGATTTTATTTCATCAATGATGACAAATCCTGACATCGCTTCAATAGCTAGTGAGAGAGTGAGGCAATCCTCTGTGGATGAGCGAGAACAAAGGGAGTTGTTGGCAACAGACACAGAGGAATCAGCAGAAACAGAATGGAGAACGCCGATATGATATTATCTGGATCGCCTTATACTACCAGGAAAGCATATTTTAGCCCATCAAGTTATCAGCAGATCGGCGAATTATGAACTTCGAGATGGAACTATATCGCAGATCATTCTCTGGACCATTGCTGAGATGTGTATCGAGAGAAGAAGGCAAGAAGTTGCTAGAATCAATTCATGAAGGGGTCTGTGGGAATCACAGTGGTCAGCGAGCTTTAGCTTTGAAAGTAAGAACACAAGGATACTAATGGCCTTGGATGAATAACGACGCCAAATATTATGCTTGCCGATGCAAAAAATGTCAGCTGTTTGGAAGAAGAATTAAAGCGCCAACGATATCATTAAACTCAGTACTTATCCCTTGGCCCTTCGCCAAATGGGGCATTGACATCATATGACCGCTGACCCCAGGCTCAAGGCAGAGGAAATACATCAACAAACTAAACACTCAATACCATCCCTCAATCCACATTGAATGGGAGCGTTACCTACTTTTCTATTGTTTGGGTGAAAAAAATTTGGAACGTGATTGGCTGGACATTTTAGAATCTTGGTTCTGATTGGCTAGACATTTTTGGCCGTTCAAGTTTTATTGAATCTCTAAGATCAATGGATGTGAATCAATAAAATTTGCTCACCCACGTGGGTGACTAAAGTGTTGATCGTGATTGGTCGAAAATTTAATTTTAATTGTTACACTCCGTTTACCTATTTTTTTAAAATCTTACACCGTTGAATCTAGGGCTCACTTGGACATGGAAAATAAAAGGAAATACGGAAACTTAATTTTTTTGGGGTAAGAAATAAAATAGCAAGGGAAAAAATAATCTCGAAAATATTAAATCTTGGAGTAAAATTATTAAAAAAAATCGGTTTGAAATAATTTTGGAAATATAAGAAATATTCCCGTCCAGAAATATTTCCGATTTTCCGTCCAAAAATATTCCCTTACGAACTAAAAGAAGGTGTAATGTTGGGGTTTAAGAAAAAAAATATTTGAAAAATATCTTTAAAAAATTATTAAGAAAGATATAAGCAAATCTATGTTTTCCAACAAATAATGCAACAACTAATGGTATATTTTTTAAAATATAAAATATATAGATTCTTTTAGATTTTTGAGTTATATTATTTCCGAACTATGGATCTTTTCTTTATGGAGTGTAGGTTTGAAAACTCTATAAGAAGAATTCGAGCAAAGGCTAAACCAAAAAAAAGATAGGAAAATATTCCTGGAAAATAAACTGTTGAAATAAAAAAAATCCAAAACAAAAGTAGGTAACGTTTTTGGACGTCCATCCAATTAATCAATCCAATTAATCAAAAACACGGGATAGATCTGGAGTCGTCAGATCTGTTTCTGTAGAAACATTATCTCTTCAACAAGGGATTTGCCCGTGCCGCAGACGGCACGGGATTGTTCAACATTGTACATCTATTCCTTTGAACTATGTTTTTCTCCTTTTCATGTCGCCTCGTAACACCCAAATTTTAGAATACTCGTACCCTATAAATTTTAGAATACTTGTTAGGGCATTGTCCGGTCAAACCCACTAGCGTTGGTATGTCAAGCTAGTTGTTAGTTTTAGGTGTCAAAATTCAATTCTTGATTTAGCCTACTAGAGTTTAGATTTCGGAAATGGGATATAGACAAAGTAGTAGAGAGCTTGAAGACGAAGACTGTGAAGACAAAGAAGACATCAATTATTCTTCATCGACAAAAGGTTAGTAGGAGTTATGACTTTATGGATATTCTTCTATTTCTACTTTCTCTATTCTTTCGAAATATAGTCGACTACTTTAGTAGTGATAATAGTGATTGAGATCGTGTTCTTGTGTAACATGGCTTTATGTCATGACCAATATTTGATCCCACGAATACTGTGAATCAAGAATGCATGAGATAGATTCGACACCATATGTCCATTACAATGGTTTGCTTGCAAACTGTTAAGTTGGATATGGATGAATCTAAAGGAGTACTCTTGAGCAAAGAGCCTGTGGATCACAGCTGAGGACGTTCTCACGTCTAAGTTCTGGCTCAGCCCAGTACTTCCAGCGGAATCCAGATTTCACCAAATTTGACCAGCAGACGGTTCCCGAACCGGTTTGCGTACCAGACTCGGAAATTCTCCTGAGTTCGAAATGTCTATTTGTTCACGAACCAGTACGTGGATATTTCACTGGTTGTCGAATTTAGAGTATATTCTTTTAGAATTTCACTCTGAGTCAAATTCCAAACTCCTTTATCTCTTAGATGGACTTGTGTAAAACATAAATACCTTTTGTGTTCTATCTAACGATCCTCAATGAGTCAATAAGATAAGATTATCTCTGGTCTGTTGGATTTCTATCTTGAAGTGTTTTTGAGCCAACAAAACACTTGGCAGATAATTCTAAAAAGAATTCCATTTGAGATTAATCTCTATTACTTGGTTGGCAAGTTTAGGGTTTCCTTAACTTGTGGGACAAGTAATTGATTGCTTAATTCCAAAGCAACCTATCTTATTGAGTGCTATAAATAGAGGTGTCTACGGACAAATACCGTAAGCATCAAGCATACGTGAAGGTCCTTAGGGAAGGTAACGTAAACTCTTTTCACTTCGGTGAACGCTTGTTGTGGTTTAGTCATCCTCTATTGGTTGCAGCTCCTCTGGGAACTCCCTACGACTATAAAAGACTTCTCTTGAGAGTTGGGAAGCACAGGTAGGAGATTGAAACCATCTTTGGTTGAAATCGGATTAACCTGTAACCTTGGTAACCTGATCACGTTCTTGTCTATTCTAAAGTCCGTCTCTTCTGATATACGTCTATTCAAGAACTGATACGTTACTCAACAAGGTTGGAAAGGTAGCAACGCACGGCTGCACTCGGTGTTGTAAGACCTAGTTGGCTCCAGTTATATAAGTTCCTTAAGTGGTTCTTCGTGTATAACTGAGGTACATTTGAATTGGGCATTGCTTGCTTACTTGGTTTGCGTGTCAGCCCTGATTCAAGAAGTAGATTTCCGTATGACCTGGATCTAGCAATCCGAAGGAAGTCATCTTGTTTATGGTAAACTGATAGAGGACAGTTACACCATAAGTCAACAGTTTGGTTTAAAACCCAGTATTGCTGACACAAGCCTTTGACAGCGGTCAAAGCAACTCCTAGGCCTGTAACGGACGTCAGCTAGGGGAATCAAGTGCGTGACGATCTGTGGGGGATCCAGAGACGTAAGGAAGGCGACAGTAGCCAATTCGCTTGGAGGGCTTGAGTTGGTCTCTGCTACATCCCAGACCGAAGTCTTATAGTAGGCTAGTGTTTGTAGTCAGTTTGTACTGGGCGGTGTTCAAAACTGGACGAGGTCCCGAGGTTTTTCTGCAAGGCAGTTTCCTCGTTAAAAAACGTTTGTTGTCTTGTGTGCTTTTACTTTCCGCATTATAACTCTGATTTATAATTAAAGCACCAAGTAGTACGCTATTGCCTAACTGTCGAGATTACTCCAGTTAGAGGTTTGGATATTGATTTTTGAGATCGTCCAGACTTTACCATAAGACTCACGAGCCAAAACGAAAAGTTGGTAGTATTTCGGTACCCCTTCTTTTTCAGTTGGTATCAGAGCAGGTTAACACACTAAAGACGTAACTGTCTGTGTTTAACTAGGCTTGTGAGTCATGGATCAAAGCGTAAGAGCTTGTAACGTACCACCAAAGTTCGATGGTACAAACTACCTATGGTGGAAGACTGCAATGACTTCGTTTTTGCAAGCCCGAGACATCAAAACTTGGGTTTATGTCATGAAGGAATATGTACCTCCTACTATTGTAGTTGATGGTAAAACTGTTCCTAAAGACATAGCGGTTTATGATGAAGTGGAAACACTTGCCGCTAAGCAAAACTATGATGGGCTTAATGCTATCATTCATGCAGTTACACCTGATCTATTCCATCACATAGCTACATGTGAAACCTCCCACGAGGCTTGGAAAAGATTAAGGAATGTGTTCGAAGGTAATACAGCAGAGAAAGAAGCTAGACTTCAAAATCTCATGTCCAACTGGGAAAACCTTCGAATGCTTGAGGATGATACCTTTGAAGAATTTAATCACAAATTGTCTGAAATAGTCAATGCATGTCACACTTATGGTAAAACTATTCCGGAAAGGGACATTGTGAGTAAAATTCTGAGGTCGCTACCATCAAGGTACGAATCCAAAAAGCATGCCATCCAAGAAGTACATGGCTTAGATATGACAAGAAGTGACCTTGTTGCAAAGCTAAAAATCTTCGACCATGAGCACAGTAATTCTAAGAACATTGGACTTAGAGCTACTGGAAAAACAAGGAAACTTGTAAACGAAGAGTGTACTTCAAACACCGACGCCGGCAATCATAGTGGGAATGAATCTGATGAATAGATATCTTTGATAACTCGTCAGTTTAGAGATCTTCTAAAGAAGAGAGGTAAACGATTCATCAAGAACATCCCACCATCAACTCCTAAGCCTCATGATTGAGTCCCACCTAAAGAAGGGAACAAAAGGAGAGATGATGATGATATGCCACAATGCTATAAGTGCAAAGGTTTTGGTCATTTGGCTGAAGAATGTCCCAATCGGAGAAAATATACCGGAGGGAAAGCCTTTGCAGCCTCACTTGATGATTCATCTGACATTTACTACTCAGCTGATGAAGAAAGTGAAATGGCTCTTATTGCAGAATGTGTCAAATCTGATAACATGGGTGATTCCAAGTCAGAACTAGAAACATGTCCTACCCCCATGGACACAATCTCTAGTGACATATCCTGCAAAGAGGTAATCATCCCTATGCTACACAAACTACGTCTTGTTAGGTGCAGCTAATGTGCTAAAAAGGGACATGATTACAAGCAGTGTCATGTGTACAGACGTAAAGTCAAGCATGCAAAGAAACTGCAAAGGAAAGCGGCCAAACTCATGAATGTGATTCAAATCTTTGAAGCAGCCAATAAAGATCGAAATCACTCTAACTCCTTAAGGGCAACACAAGGAGCGGAGAAATTCAAGAGAGACAGAACTAAGAAAGGCAAACTTAATTCGGAAAAAGACTTAACACCACTTCAAGAGCATTATCATGCTCTACCCTCTTCGCACTAAGTGCAAGAAGGATTGACATCTCATCCATTGCCCCTTGGGATGAGAAGTCATAATGTGGTCGGGCAAGTCCTAGAGTCTTTTTCGTTTTCCGCATCTATTGTGTAAGTAATTGATAACCCACAATTAAGCACCTTTCATTGTCACTAGACATAGAGCGTAATGTTGAGCCTGGCTCCATGGAACTCATGATCACCAGTGGTCAGACTGTCTAAACGGAAGGTTAAAATTGTTTCTGGGAATCTCTAAAAGAGAGACGCATCAATGAAACAACAAAAAATT
>JAJJMA010301804.1:0-10716 GCA_023529015.1 Papaver nudicaule | reverse complement strand
GTGTCGCTAGGTTACCAGCCGTAAGTACAAGTTAGCAGCCGTAACTAAACTTACGGCTGCTAACTTGTACAAGTTAGCAGCCGTAACTAATTTTGAGCACTAGTTCCTAAGATAATTATTGCTGTGATAAACTTCTGTAAGTGTACAAAAGCATTCAAGTGAAGGCGTAACAGAATACATCAGAAGTTCACTCTCTCCCAACAGCAGATCAATTAGAAACAAGCCCAAACACTAGAATGGATAAAATAGACTTAGTCAATCAAACTCATAACTACGAGGGACTCTTATTCACTTACCGATTCAATTGCTGATAATAGCCGGCAGCACATCCCTTGACGCTTATAATTAAAACGGGTGCTAATAAATGGCATCTCTGCCAAGGTGATCCTTTGAGAACTTATTGTCCCAGAAACTGAAAATGCAATTCTCTTAGCATCTCTGCACCCTTTTTCACCTTTGGAGCCTGGGAATGATAAACCAAGTTCCAAAGGCGTTGAAAAGAAACCAGAATCCCCATGGCGTTATTGAGTTCGAACGAGTATGAAAGCTCTCCTATGAAGTCTGTTTTTGGTTCAAATTAACTGCGAAGAAGAATAGCGCCTGACTCGGATGAAAAGGTTGTCTCTGCATCTAATGTTTCTAGCTATTCTGTTGCAAAGAAGTCATTGAACTTCTTCTTGCCACTGAAAGGTGATGAAATTGCTTCAGGCTCCATTCTTGACAACTCTAATCTTATGTACCACATTTTCTGATCAGCCAAGTACTCCTCAATCACGAAACAGGAGCTTGTGTATAAAATAATCTCAGAAGATGTTTTGATTGAGGAAACAAGTAAAATATCCTACTGTAACGCACTTTGATATTTTATGGTTTTAAATAGTCATATTTTCTGCACTGATTGGTTTAGACGTCTGTTGAGTGATATTGGATCTAATCTGCAGAAGAAGCTGAAGAGCAGCTTGATTTGTTAGAATAGTTGGTTCCAGATTGGATTCAGAAGAAATTAGCACCTAGTAGGGGTGTGCTATACAGGTAAATATCATCCTTTACACGATAGGTGTTGTATGTCCAGATATAATGAGTCATGTATGGAAATTTTGCTTCTTCCTATCAGTCTACATGTAGTCATGTATTAGATCTCCAGTAGTCTACATGTAATAGATACATCGGGGAACTTACGGCTGCTAACTTGTACTAGTTAGCAGCCGTAACTAAACTTACGGCTGCTAAGTTGTACTTACGGCCTGTAACCTTGCGACAAAATTTTTTTGATAAAAAGAAACTTACGGCTGCTAACTAGAGTATCAGTATCAGCCGTAAGTAAGTTACGGCCACTAATATGGACTTACGTCTTGCATCTGAAGCTTTAATGGCAGCCTAACTTACGGCTAGCTGTTCTTCAGATTGCAGCCGTAAGTACTTCTGGTTCACGAATTTTGATTTTCATGGAGTGAATGTGACCTAGTTTTTCAATGAAGTTAGCCTCAATGGAAGGAGATACTTCTAGCTCCATTTCGACGCTTGATTCACTCATTTTGGTTGAGTGAATCAAGTTTGGGTTTTTTAGAAAAAAAGTTAGGTTTTTTTTTCTCTCTTCTTCTTCTTCTTCTTCTTCTTCTTCAGTTTTTCACTGATTTTCAGTTTTTGATTAAGTTTTTTTTTAAAGTTTGTTAATCATACTTTTGGTTAATCATTGATTATCAATTTGGTTAATCACTGATTATCAAAACATAAAAGGGTAGTTTTGGTATTAAAAAAAATACATAGGGGGAGAGCCAAATTACTTCGGGGAAACTGTGATCCAGGGGCTTCAGTTTTTTTCGAAGCCCCTGAATCAGCTTTCATATGAAATTAGCAGCCAATATTTTCTATCACACTTGACCTAAGGCTGAAAAAACCCCACAGAGAAATAGAAAGACATACTTTCTCAAATGGGGGGATGGGGGATCAAACCTAAGTAGTAAGTACCATTTTTTTTGCTTAAACAAGCAACAACCCTTTTTTGGGTACAAAATGTGGATGTGGTGCACAAAGTTCGCACTCTATATATTTATCTACAAATCAACAAAAGCCCGCCAGGCATCCACAAAAACTTCTGATTTCTTCTTCGAAAGTCATGCTGCAGCATCTTACATGACGATTGAGGAGAAGAAGCATCTCTTCCCAGCACCCTTAACGTTAGCGACAGACCAGCCCTGGCCTTCTTTGTAACACTCCACCTGGAATTGATTCATACGACACAGTAAAGATTTCAGTTGGCAAACATGTCTGGGCACTTGAGGAAAAATGGATTGGAGACAAGGTAAAGAATCAAATACCGTTTCTGTCAATACTTTTCCGTCTTTCAACCCTGAAATGACATAGATTGATTCTCCAATGACTGCTGCAGTTGAGTATCCTCTAGCTTCCGTCATTTTATCACCTCTGACCCATGAGTTGTTACGAGGATCAAATTCCTCAACGCTTGAAACCATGTTCAGTCCATTATAGCCTCCTAATGCGTATCTGCAGAAGATGTTAGGCAAGTGTTATTAGATAAACCAAGCCAGACCATTTGCTAATTTACATAAAAAGGGAATTAACTTACAGTTTCCCATTCATTGCGACTAAGGAGTGACAGCCTCTTCGAACGTTCATACTTGGGATGCTGGACCAAGAAACCACTTCTCTCGGATCAAATCGTTCAACTGACCTGTTATATACAACAATGTCAGTAAAACAAATATGAGAAAGCCAATTACAACCGCTAATAACTGCTACTTTTCCCCCAGTAATATTTCATGCCATTATAATTCCACCTAGCATGCACTTGAGTTCCCAATGGTAACTCACAATAATTCCACTCAATCATACATTTAGGTGTGTGATGCAAGGCAGTAATGAACAATGAGGTATTTGTATATTATATTCAGCAGCCTTCTGAGTACCCAGGAATCATGTTTCTCAATAGTACAATAAAGTGATTACTTACTTCAAGTAGTCTTTTCCATCATATCCTCCAGAAGCATAAATTGCACCGTTGAGCTCTGCTGCAGCACAAGAAAATCTCTGAAAGAACAAAGAGATCATCCATTAAATACGACCAACCATTCCCCATTAAACAAAGCAAAAAGATAAGAAGGCTGCAGCAGTTGTCTGCTCAGCAAACAAGCAACAGCTAAGGTTGAATTAGACACATGCTGCTCAGCAGTTGTCTGCTCAGCAAACAAGCAAAAGCTAAGCTTCAAGATAGGTCAACATTCTTACAAAGCTTATTACAGGAACAGAAAAGAAAAGTACCTTTTGAAGCATGGACTGAGTACAGATCCACCTTCCAGCGGCTGGGTCAAACATTTCTACATCTGAAAAACAGTTGACTCCATCTCCACCCCCAATTGCATAAATTTTACTACCCAAAGTAACCCCGGATAAGCAACCCTTTTTGTGGGTTAATGAAGGACAGGCGGTCCACTCGTTTCTTTGCGGATTGTAGGATTCAACTAATTACAGATAAAAACACAGTCAATTCCTAGCAAAGTGAAGAGTAGAATGTTAAGTGGTGAAGGAACAAGTTGAAACCAATATGTGTAATACCTGTATTGAACCACAAAGTACCATCTCCACCACCAAACACGTAAATGTCACCACAGAGGGCAGCAGCTGCGGCATATGAACGGGAAGAGATCATTGGCCTTAGAGGTTTCTTGGTGTCTGTGAGAGGTGAATAACAGTCCGTGGTTGACAACCAAGCAGCCCCGTCGTATCCACCAAAAAAGTATACCATTTTACTGTCACCAGGGAACTCCTCCATGTCCATTGTATCAGCAGACCTTGTCTCTAGACACTTTACAGATGCAGTGGAAGGAATAGGCAGCAACTCCAGTTCTTTGATGCGCTCTGTCAACTGTTGAACTTGAATCTCTGCCTTAGTCTGGAAAGTCAAGGCAAAAAGTTCTTAGTTTTATGCTGACACGTTTAGAGAAATATACTGGAACAAATGCAAAATTTTGACAGAAGTACTACAAGTGAATTGTACCAGCTTCATCTCCAATTGACTAGTCTGTTGATGTTGTTGAACCTTAACCTCTTCAATTTCTTGCCTCAACTAAATAAACACAAGGAATGCACATAAGAAGGGAATCAGAATAAGATAGGAATGGGAAATATACAAAAACCAATACTCAAAACGAACTGCTTAATGGCTTGTTTACCTGATTTACAATAGACTGAACATCAGAAGAAGTGGGTGAGAAAAAATGAGCATCAGAAGAGTTGGTTGAGACCATTTCATGCTTCTCTGAATTGAACTGTGGTACTTCTGGCTCACAATCAAAGTATTGCACGCCATTGCTCCCATTTGAATCACACAATAGACCAACATTTTCTTTATCACCCATTGAGTCACAATTTGCCTTCTCTCTTTCATTATCCAACTGCAATAGTTTACGGTAGACAAGTTCCTCCTCATTTTCTTTCTCCACCTCATCTGAATCAGGTTCCAGATTCTGGTTGTTTTCATCCTCACACGGAGTAGCGCTTGGTGAACCTAATACACAGTCTGTTCGCTCGTCCCAAGGAGTGGCATGCTTTGAATCAGAAGAGCCAAAATCTTTTCCTTTATTTTCACCAGGGTCGGAGTTTTTATCTTGAAGAACATTCCAGTTTGACGAATCTGCGAAGTTCTCCCATGGATCTTCACGCTTAAATTTCTTATTTTTAGATGCCCGTCTCTGCTTAGGTGCACTCCAAGAATACTTTGATACAACTAAGGGGGAGGATTCAAACTTAGAGATTAATCGTCCAGTCTGAGCATGGTCGAGTTCAAACCAAAACTGATCGTCAGTATAATAGTTGTCCTCGAGTATTGGCCTGTACTGGTATTCCAAGAGTGGTTTGCATTCCTTTCGGATACAGATGCGAACCTGAAAACAGATATAGTGAAGTTAGAAATGCACTACCTATGGTTGACCCACGAAAAACTGATTGAACGCAATTCATAGAAACAGCAGAATAAAATCTTGTACCTGTGCAGGATACTGAGTTTGTTCTTGACCATTTTCACTCCATCCATGTGGGTTGATATTCATTTCCCCTGCCTGCGGCTTCATAAACTCCAAATAGTTGTCGAGCAGAATAATTAAACAAGAAGAGTGGCATGCCCGGTTTGATGTTCTTTACGTATGAGAAGTGCATAGCTGGTAAACCTGTTACAGAAGAACTCATCACAATTAATCACAGGAATCTGCAAAGTTCTCAAAATATATATAAATAAGTGTGAAATAACAAAACTAAAAGACCTCGAGGTGGATAGGTAAGGTAGATAAACTAACCAAATATCTAGTTGGAGAGACACTCCTGGATGGTATAGCTTGTACATCCAAAAATGACCGCGCCGAGTTCATTTTTCCTCAAATTTCTTGCCGGTTCACCGCAATCAACTGTTGGATTTCGTTGAACTCTTTCCTGCAAGGGGATAGTCTCTGTATTCCTCCCTGCTCCCATTCTTTCTGAACCCACATTATCACACGAAAATGTATATAAGAAATTAGCAATAATAACAAAACCATTATACAACATAAAATATCAAAGAATAACTAAGATATCCAAAGCTTGTTTTGTCACACTACAAACATTCACATCAGAGTAAAGACTACGACGAAATGACATTCAACAAGAAAACTACCTACAATGCAAAATACTATTCACACCGGATAGCACCAACATAAAGCAAATTGGAAGGATGAGATTTTACAAGCAGACAGACTTTTCATCCCTTTCGTTTGCAAATACCAGTAAAAGAGCTAGTGCTAACTTGCATGAAAAGCATGCCTGTAACAACAAAACAGCACACACACACACACAAAATCCAACACTAACCCAACCATTATGCACAAAAGTAAGTCTCAAACAATCACAAACATAGTGATTTTTTGACAAAGCTTCAATTGGTGATGCCAAAGTAAAATTTCCAACAGAAAATGACATTCCACAATAAATTCTCACAAGGAAATTGCTACTCGTACCCGACAAGACTAGTGTCAGGTAAACGAAAGAATCAGACTGTACAAGCACGTCTAATTCCTCCTTTACCTCGGTGTACAAGTTCTCAGCAATCAGGATCCGACAATTACCAATATATACAAATGCAACTCTCTTTTGCCAAAGCTACAATTCTTGATGTTATAATGGAACTTTTCGTACCTACTACTAATTTTACCACCAGCATTATGCAAATGAAAGGATGAGACTGCACAAACAGGCTCAATTTTTCCTCATTGCCCTGAGCTGTTGCATTCTCATTCCTTCATTTCCAAATCCCGGTCGTGAAATTAGTCCGAAAAGCACTATTTTAACATCACAAGAACCCTTAGATATACAAAATCCAACCCAACCCCAAACCTTTTTCAAAATCTAGAAGACCCACAAACCAAAAATCACGATTTTAACACATCAAAATCTAGTACTTTGAAACACTAAATTTCTCAAAACCCCACAATAAAGAACTACTAGTACACTCCAATCTCACACTTGAAATACTAGATTTCTCAAAAATCTCAAAAACCCACATCAAAGAAAAACAATCATCAAAATCTAAAACCCATAATGGAACAAAACCCACAGCAAAGAAACTAGCTAGTACTTAAACCCACCCTTGAAACACCAAATTTCTCAAGAATCTTCAACATATACCCATATTGAACCAAAACCCACTTCTTATAACATGAAGAACAACACAACCAAAACAAGAAATCAAAGAAAAAACATACATTACAAAACAGAGAAGGTTTTGAGTCTTTACCTGAAAACAGCGCTGGAAACCCTAAAGGAAGTTAGGGTTTGGGGGGAGAAATGGGTTTTGGTGAAAAGGAAGAAGAAGACAAACAATGTGATCGTACCACTCCACCACCACCACCAACACCAGAACAGTAAAATGGAAAGCTCCAGAGTCTGTTCAGTCTCTCTCTCTGTTTACTCTTAAAAAATGCGAATTTTATGATACTGTGTTGCGGGTCGTAGTGTAATCTCAGTACTTCACCAATCAAATACTCGTGATTTAGTGAAATCTAATGTAGTTATTGATTTTTGATGAGATTGATTTTGGTTGGTAAATGGTGCAGTTATGATTTTTGATGGAACTAATGTGCACTGTTAAACCGGAATATTTTTTTCTTTTCTATTAGCATAAAAATGGAAAAATTGCTTTCTAGTGATGCAGTGGTTGGAGTTTCTCTTTTTAGAATACAAACGAATGAGTATGCAGAGGTATACAGTATTACAAATGTAGGCATATTGATTTGATTAGAAAATTGATACATTGACTAAAAAAAATTACTAATTATCTTTGATTTTTTTACTTTACCTTTTTGAAAGAAAAAAATATTACTATTTTTTTTTAAAATTTTACTTTACTTTTTTGGAAAATGAGAGGAGTAACAAAAATTTTAGACTGGTCATGGGATCCAATAGCTTTGTGCTTTATGAATCAGGAGTTTC
This sequence comes from Papaver nudicaule, assembly GCA_023529015.1. Lineage (NCBI taxonomy): Eukaryota > Viridiplantae > Streptophyta > Magnoliopsida > Ranunculales > Papaveraceae > Papaver > Papaver nudicaule. The sequence continues at coordinate 3,243 of JAJJMA010301804.1, read as the reverse complement.
TGACAAATTGGACTAACCCATGTTTGTTTAATTTTTACCTTGATGATGAAATGTGAAACTAGTGAATTCTTTAGTTTAAAGTCTTGGGCAATTTTCTAAAATGGCCATAAAAATTATGGCTAATTATCAAAGTGGCAGTTTTTTGAAACAGTTTTACAAAGTGGCCGACATTGACTTTTTCCGTCCCGTTTTATTCAAAAAACGGGTAACGGAAGTTAACCCACTAGATGACAGTTAACCCACATGCTAAAAGACATATTACCCCTCCTCATTGACTCAGTGAGTTAAACCAGTTAAACACAACTGATTTAACTGGTGAATTAAATCAGTTCTAGTGAAAATGACACAACCCGAACCCGAAACCCTATAACCCAGAACCAACATCCCCTGAACCACCACCATTACCTGAAGCACCACCATCTCTATCACCTGTACTAATACCCACCATCACCTGAACTAACCCCAACGACTAAACCTGAACCAGCAGGACATTAACCACCACCACCACCACCATTTTAACATTGTAAAACACACAAAAAATGAACTCTGCAACTCCGGCAACTCCGGTAACTCACATCACGTACAGATAAAAAAAACTTCAAATTGACGGCAACTCTAATTACACTGCAACAATCATGCCCTAATGAACCAAATTAAACCATTAATTAACCCAACACAAACACACATACAAACCCCATCAAACAATCAGAAGCACCACCACTGTTCAGTCGGAAAATATAAACACCACCACAACAATCAAGCCCTCAATTAGCCAAATTAAATACTAAATTAACCAAATTAAACCCTCAATTAAACCTAAACAAACCCTCAATTAACAAAATCAATCACCAATTTATACATACAAACATTAAATTTGAAAAGGGGGAAAAAGTTTCTAACCCTCAATTGACCTTAGCTGCTCTATCTTCTACTGCTGGTTCTTCCTGCCAGAAATTGACCTCCAAATCACCGTAACCTGAGCTCTAAATCAGCACCAATCAACACAGAAACCAACCCGTACTGAACAGCAACAAACATGGACTCTACACCACTTCCTTCTTTGGTTCTTTTCTGCCACAATTTCATCCCAGAACCACCATAATTTCACTGCCCAAACATCCATGAATCAGCACCAGAAAAACCCTTGAGATTCACGGCCACACCACCACCAAAGCTGCAGCAAAACCCAATTTCTCACCTTCTTCCAGATCCACAATTTAACCGGCAATCTTCAGCAACCATTTTTGTTCTTTCTGCGTCTATTATGGCCTGAATCTGACCTCCATCACTCCACAAATCGAACCACATCAGAGATTCAGCTGTCACAACTGAATCGAGCCCTAGAACCACCAGAATTTCCCCTTCTTTTCTTGTATCTCTCTCTCAGATCCAAGCTTTAGTCTCCCCTGATACCTTTTCTTTTCTTCTGTCTTGATATCAACCTGAAGAAAAAAGAGAAGAAAAAAGAAGAAGAAAGACGAAGAAGACAGACGAAGAAGAAAGAAAATGAAAATGAAATCGCTGATTTTTTGTTTTTAGGGTGTAATGCGCACGTGTCTACTAACACATGTGTCATCATTCATCTATCACCGTCTATTAAATGAGTAGATTTGAGGGAAGGATATGGAAGTAATTTTATGAGGGAATATTGACTAAATCAACGGGTTTGACTATTATAGTGGGCCCAGACGAAAAAGTTAACGGTTTGACCATTTTGTAAAACTGTTTCAAAAAACGGCCGACATATTAATTAGCTATAATTTCTATGGCCATTTTAGAAATTTGCCCTAAAGTCTTCTTTAGCTTCTTATCCTACTCACCAGATGATGTGTTACTCTCTGCCTACTAAAGTCCTTGACAGGCTTGAAACAACCCGGTCACAATTTTGGTGGTCGAAGAAAGATCCTAGAAAAGTTGTTTACACTAAGGCATGGTAATCAATTTGCACTCCCAAGTCTCATGGGGGTATAGGACTTAGGACTCCTCATCACTCTAACAGTAGTCTTTTGGCCAAACTTGCTTGGAGTTGTTAAGAACCCGGATCAACTATGGGCTAGATTTCTTAAAGGAAAATACTTTCCTAATTTTAATGTTCTGCACTCCCATAAAAAAACAAAACTTCATGGATTTGGACTAGCATTAGAAAAGGTATCGACATTATTAGCAAATTTAGCATTTGGTCTGTTGGTTCTGGCAACTCTATTAGGGGTTTTAAAGACCATTGGATCCCGGATAATTTTGTCCTATCTTGTTCTCATCTGAATCCTCCTATGTTTGTTAATGGACTTATGGATGCAAATAGAGAGTGGAACATCCAGAAACTGAATACATTTTTTGATTCTGCTATAGTGAATAAAATTGTTTCTGTTTATATTTCGAAAACTACTGATGATACCCTTTATTGGAAAGGTACTACAGTTGGGGAATTTACCACCAAATCTGCCTACTTAATCCAATTGTTCCAGTAGCAACTCAGATAAATTTTGGAATAAATTGTGGCATGTTAAACTCATCCCTAGGATTACCTTAATGGTTTGGAAAATGTTTGCTGGTGTGTTGCCTATTAATGCTAAAATAGCTCGATTCTCTGCTTCTACCTTTCCGTCATGTTGTTTGTTGCGGAAACTAGTTCGCATCTGTTTATTGACTGTCTTTTTTTTTTTGATCGGTAAAAGAGAATTTCATTGAGAAAAGAGGTACTTAAGAGGGGTACCTCAACCCAATGATTACAACCGGAACAAAACAAAGAAAAGATAACCGAAGGGGGATTTGGTTACCCAAGACAAAAAGCTACAAACTCACGAATGCCGAAATAAAGAGTCCCATAAAGCTACCACCATATTCGCCGTTAGTCCGAGCATCCTTGTGTTTGATTCGGCCCAAAAGAAAGCTTGAAGTTTAACATTTATAATTAGGCTTACCAAACTTTTCTTTTTGTTTTCAAAGACTCTTGCATTTCGCTCTCTCCAAATGCACCACCAAATTGCAACCTGGATGTTATTCCATATACGGCTAAGTCTTTCGTCTCCCCAATTAAGTTTCCAAGACTTCACATTTGCGGTTAAATTTGAATCATAAGTCCACCGAGGGAGGCATCCTTCAACAAAGTAGTCCCAAATTCTCCGGGTCCTCCAACAATCATAGAACAAATGAGAGCTAGTTTCATCATCTTCGTCGCAAAAACAACATAAAGTAGAGACATCCATACCCCTTCTTATTAACTTATCCGCCGTCATTATCCTA
>JAJJMA010301776.1:0-10900 GCA_023529015.1 Papaver nudicaule | reverse complement strand
GGACGTTTAACACGTCTAAGTGCTGGTTAAGCCCAGAACTTCCAGCGGGTCCAAGTTAAACCTTAATCTGAATGGCGGACGGTTCCCGAACCGTACGTGAACAGAAACTTAGGAAAACTCCTGAGTTCCAAAGTGTCGTTTTGTACGCGTACCTACGTGAACCTCAAAATCGATACTTTTGGATGTAATCCAGATGGACGGTTTGCGAACCGTCCCAAGTGAATATTCTCTGGATTTTCACTCGGGTTAAACTCTGAACTCCTTTATCTCTTAGTTGGACTTGGTTATCACGAAATATCTTATGTGGTCCATCTAACGGTTCTCAATGTGTCAATAAGATAAAGATTATCTCTGGTCTGTTGGATCTCTATCTTGAAGTGTTTTGAGCTAACAAAACACTTGGCAGATAAATGATAAAAAGATTTCCAATTGAGATAAATCTAGGTTACTTGGTTTGTAAGTTATGGTTTCCTAAACTTGTGGAACAAGAAACTAGTTGCTTTATTCCAAAGCAACCGATCTTGTTGAGTGCTATAAATAGAGGTGTCTAAGGACGAAAACCGCAAGCATCAAGCATATGTGAAGATTCCTTTTGGAAGAGATCGTAAAACTCTTTTCACTTCGGAGAATGCTTGTTGTGGTATAGTCATCCTCTATTAGGTAGCAGTTCCTCTTGGAATTTACCTACGACTATAAAGACTTCTCTTGAGAGTTGGGAAGCACAGGTAGGAGATTGAGACCTTAGTGGTTGAAATCGGAGTAACCTGTAACCTTGGTAACCTGATCACGTTCTTGTCTATTCTATTGTCCTTCTCTTCTGATATAAGGCCATTCAAGAACTGATATGTTACACACAGGGTTTTGAAAGGAAGCAACGCACGGCTGCACTCGGTGTTGTAAGACCAAGTTAGCTCCAGTTGTATAAGTTTCTTAAGTGTTTCTTCGTGTACAACTGAGGTAGAGACAAGTTGGGCATAGTTTTCTCGGTTTACTTGTCAGCCCCCGCTTGTAAGTAGATTTCCGTATGACCTGAGCAATCCGAAGGAAGTCACTTTGTGTATGTCAAACTGATATAGGACAGTTCAAACATACAGTCGATAATTGAGGTTGCAAAGCCGGAATTGTTGACACAAGCCTTTAACAACGGTTAAAGCAACTCCTAGGCCTGTAAAAGACGTCAGCTAGGGGAATCAAGTGCGTGACGATCTGTGGGGGATTTAGAGACGTAAGGAGTGTGACAGTAGCCAGTTCGCTTGGAGGGTGGAATTGGTCTCTGATACATCCCCGACCGAAGTTTTATAGTAGGCTAGTGTTTGTAGACAGTTTTTACTGTGTGGTGTTCAATCTGGACGAGGTCCCGAGGTTTTTCTACAGGTCGTAGTTTCCTCGTTAAAAAAATCTCTGGTGTCTTGTGTGGTTTACTTTCCGCATTATATTTTCTGATTATATAATTAAAGCAAACACAAGAAGTACGTTATTATAAACCTGATCGTTGTCCTCAATCCATCCATTGGATTTACCAAGACCATGTCTTGCGTTGGACTGATCCTTGTGATCCAAACTCAGGTTAACGGATCTGGATATTGATTTTTGAGATCGTCCAGATCTGACCATAAGTCTCACGAGCCCAAACGAAAAGTTGGTTGTATTTCGGTACCCCTGCTTTTTCACTTCTATTCACCATTACAAATGAAAAAGAAAAGATCAAGAGAGACTCAGATCTGAAACGAAATGATGAATAAAAAATTCAAGAAACTCAAAAAAAATGAGTGAAAAATGAATTGAGGAGTGAAAACAAGAACATAATGTTAAGAAAATTCAGATCTAAAAGAAAAAGATCCAAGTAAACAGTAAAGATTGCTAAATCAGATCCAAACACTCTATTGACACAACAAATTAGAGTGAAGAAGAGTAAATTGCTGACTTGAATCCACGAAGGATCGACACAATCGTGTTTTTCCAGTCTGGTTATCAAGAACTCATTCTCCATTAACAAACACTCTGAAATTACAACAATCTTTTCTTACCTTTCTACTAACAGTAACCGGCCATTTATATCAATGATAAGCCTATCACTAATAATAGTTAATAACAACTAATCAAGAAGTGTGTGAAATACATAAGCCAAAACAGAAGCGACAGCACACACTACACACGTGTGACTAAAGCTTAAACTACACCCATTCCTCTGTTATCCTGCACTGCATCATTTCTAGCGCTAATAAATAGAACGGAAATCCAAGGCTCCTTGGTATCTACTTGGCATGGTTAGTGAAATTTTTCGTAAGACAGCTTGGTACTTTAATATTAAGATTCACCATATTTATAGAGAAGCAAATCAAGCTGCTGATGCTCTGGCCTCGGCCTCGGCTGAACCTTAGTTCATCTCATTATTGGGATCACTCGTATCCGCAATACTTGCACTTTATAATTGTAGCTGATCACTTGCAGCGACCTCATATGCGTGCAATATCGTCTTCGTAGTTGTTTAATAAAATGGGCCCTTTCTTTTTCCGAAGAAGGAGGAAAAAAAATGTGCAAGGCACTATGCATCCCCATGTAGTCACAAAGAAACCTGCATCCATTAAGAAGCATTATCATTTAAGTAAACGATTATTTATAAGCATAGTGTGCTAGATTTGATGTAGAATAGATGTACATTAGTTCACACAATCTTGGAAACATAAACCTTGTAACCTCTAAGAGAATTCACTACGGCTTTGGAGGTTGGAGCCCGGGAAAGCTCTCATAGGAATTCACGTAATACAACAAAGATACATGAACAATGTACTCCACTACGATACTTAGAAAACAGAAATTTTGTGTATTGGACCTGGCCGCGAGCGGACAGGTCGTACAAGACGGCTAAACTTCCAACTTGTTTTGTTGGACATTCGGACACGTCACACTTGTAAGACGAACTTACCCCAACAGTTATAGAAACTTAAACCATTATTCATTCAGTTTCTCGCCCATATCGTTTCTAATCACAACCAGAGTAATTCGGATTCTTCCTGCAACATCTCAATCTCCATCTCCACTACAAACTCTGATTTCACCATCTAATCTCCATCTCCACCACCAACACAAACAACAACACCACCACCGTATCCACTACCACAAACAAAAACACCACCACCGTATCCACAAACAACACCACCAACACGACCATCGTATCCACAAACATCAACACGACCATCGTATCCACAAACATCAACACCACCACCACCTCAAACAGATACACCATCACTGACCCCCCAAAACAACAAACACCACCCTAAAACTAGTAAGTTTCTTAATCCTAACCCTAATTTAAATTTTGATTTTTGATTTTTGATTTTTAATTTCATTTTCGTTTTGATTTTGAAATTCGTTTGGCCCTAGCGTTTTCTGAATTAGGTTTGTTGAGTTTACTTTTGTCTAAATTTGATTATGAATGTGTAGTTAATTGATGTATATAATTTTGGTGAAATTGAAAGGAATATGAAATTGGCTTTGTTTAGTTTAAGGAATTTATGTGATTTTGTAATGCAATGGTTTATGTGAAGCATAGCCTTTATTGATGTACAATTCGGCGGTTGAAAAGTTAGGATATTGTGTACTATTTTTGTGATTTGGCTGTTTATAGAGCTCCGCAAAGTAGTTTGTATTGTTTCTTAGTTATAATTCATTTAGAGATTATTTAGCTTGCTTACTGTTTAAATGGATGTGTACTGCAGTATCAGGTAGTCATTTGTAGTCTTGTTTGAATGTCCATTCAGGACTGATTTTAGTCATGATTGACTGATTTTATTCCTTTGTTGATCTCATGTTCTTATGTGTATGTTTTTGCCATTTGCAAATTTTGGCTTGATTATGAATGTGTAGATATAACTGGTAGAAATATGTTCTTGTGTGTATGTTTTTCGCATCTGTACTCCAGTATAAGCAGTAGAAATTTGGTTAGATTATGAATGTGTATGTTTTTCGCATATGTACCTGGCTATTATCAATGTTGTCAACACTTGTACCCGGGTGCTATTAGTGTTATCACCACCTGTACCTGGGTTATATCAGTGTTGTCTAATGTTGTCTTACGTTGTTTAATGTTATCGTAGTTTAAAATATTGGTACATAGGTACTATCAGTGTTGTCACCACTGATATCTGGGTACAAATATTGTTTGTACCATTGATACTTGAGTACAAATTACTTAAATATTATGTGCGTGGTTGCAGGTTAATGTTTGTTTGGTGACTGAATGGAAACGACATTCAGATCGCACGTTACTTAATTATGACTCGCATATTTGTTACTATGGATGATAGGTAATGGATTCTTTGGTTTCGTTACTCTTTTAATTTGCAAGTATTTGGATTTGTTAAATTCTAGATTTTGTTACATTACTGCCATAAAGATTTAGCATAATGGGTGCATGATCAGAACCGACTTGAGTGATATGAGATAAACAAGAGTTAGGGAATTTAATGAACCATTTACTATTCACTGGTGAAGAATGACATTCAAGTGTACTGCAATTTGCGATGAAACCATTGTTCGGAATCTAGTCAGTGCAAGGGATGCGGATCTTGCAGAACGCTTTGTATGTTTTCTTTTGGAGTGTTACATTGAAGACAATCAGAGCGTTAAATGGTGCCCCAGTGTTCCTCATTGTGGAAATGCAATACGGGTCGGGGATGAGAAATTCTGTGAGGTAGAATGCACTTGTGGGGTAAAATTCTGTTTCAGTTGTTCAATTAAATAATATTATTATTTAATATGTTCAATTTCATTTGCAATGTGTTCAGAATATTATTATTTTGATGTAATTCTCTTGTAAAGTGATTTCAATGCACTTCTTCTGTATCATAAACTAATATTTCCTGTTTCTGGCAGTCCATATGGAGCTTATAGTACTGGCTTCAAACCAATTACACATCAGGTGATTTGAGGACATTTGTGTACTGTACCGGTGTACAATACAAGGATCTAAATCCGTAAACGTAACGTAATCGTCGTAAACTGCTCCGGTGGCAGGAATTAATCGTAAAAGAAGTTCATACAAAATTCATGAAAATGAAAACAGAAAGGGAAAGGAGCTAAATACTGCTGCAGCTAACGCCCTGCACCACAGAGGTGACAACACGCGTCCCACTGACAACAGAAAATAACAACTAAAAGAGAATAACGATAAAACTAATCCTCCAAACGTGCTAAGGGCTGACCAAAAATCAGATTATTCACTTCCATTATTCTGGACTATGACATTACCTCCCCCTCTGAAACTGTCCTTGCCCTCAAGGAAGAACTTTCTGAAGTGAGCTTTAATGAAGGCAGTATCTTCCCAAGTGGCATTCTTAGCTGAAGCATTCGTCCACTGCACTAAAATTTGCTGAACTTGTTCTCCATGGCGAAGAATAATTCTGGAATCCAAAATTTTTGCTGGTTGTACAATTACTTGCCCTTCATGATCAGTAACAGGGAGGAGTGGAGAAGGAATGTAGGCCTGACCAATTTGTTTCTTCAGCTGAGATACGTGAAAAATAGGATGAATCCTGGAAGAAGAAGGCAACTGCAGCTTGTAAGCTAGATTTCCCACTTTCTGAATAACCTTAAAAGGTCCATAGTACTTTGCAGAGAGTTTGAAGTTCTTTCTAAGAGCTACAGATGCTTGTCTGTATGGCTGTAACTTTAGAAATACCATGTCTCCCACCTGAAAACTTCTCTCAATTCTCTTTTTGTCAGCATAAAACTTCATTCTTTCCTGAGCTTTGACCAAATTTTCTTTCAGAACATTCAACATAGCATCCCTTTGTTGTAAGAACTCTTCTACAGCTGCCACTGAGGTTGTAGATTCAATAGGGAATGCCAGATGAGGAGGATTGTAACCATATAATGCTTTGAATGGACTCATCTTGATGCTGGTATGGAAATTAGTGTTGTACCACCATTCAGCTAAAGACAGCCATTTCACTCAATTAGCAGGTCTATGACTTGTCATACATCTTAAATAGTTTTCAAGACAAGCATTGACTCTTTCTGTTTGGCCATCAGTTTGGGGATGATAGGCAGTACTCAGCTTAAGTGCAGTTCCCAAAAGTTTAAACAAATCTTGCCAAAAGTGACTGGTAAATACCTTATCTCTATCTGAAATGATAGAAGCAGGAAGTCCATGAAGTCTGAAAACTTGACCCAAAAAGGCTTCAGCTACTGTTGCTGCAGTGTAAGGATGCTGAAGTGCAATGAAGTGAGCATATTTGGTTAGTCTGTCAACCACTACCAAGATGATAGATTTCCTCTGACTGATAGGTAATCCTTCAATGAAGTCCAAGGAAATGTGTTGCCATGGTAATTCAGGAATATCCAAAGGTTGAAGAAGGCCTGCAGGTAGTGTAGATTCTCCTTTGTTTCTCTGACAAACTTCACAAGTAGAGACAAATAAAAGAATATCTTGTTTCAAGCCTGGCCAGAAAAAATAAGTTTTAGCTCTTTTATAAGTAGCTTGGATTCCAGAATGGCCACCAACAGCTGAGCTATGCACTGAAGTCATAATAGTTGTTCTAACTGAATTAGAACTGCCCACATAAATCCTGTTCTTGTATCTCAAAATACCACCTAAGTAAGTGAAATGAGGAACTGAAGCTGAGTTGGTCAATAGTTTAGGCAGTAATTGCTGCACTTTGGTGTCTGTAGCATAACTGAGAATAATGTCATGGGTCTAAGAAGGACTAGATATAGACATTTGATGGCAAGAACTCTCAGAATGGTGTAGTCTAGATAGGGCATCTGCCACTTTGTTTTCCACTCCTTTCTTATAGCTTATTTCATAATCAAAACCAAGCAGCTTCATCAGCCATTTCTGTTGAAGAGAAGTGGTAATTTTCTGATCCAAGAAATATTTGATGCTCTCATGGTCAGTTTTTATAATAAAATGATGCCCTTGCAGATAGTGCTTCCATCTTGAAACAGCTTGAACAATGGCAAACAGCTCCTTCTCATAAGTGGACATAGCCAAAGATTTTTGGCCAAGTGGTTTACTGAAAAAGGCAAGAGGTTTACCTTGTTGCATGAGTACAGCTCCAATTCCCAATCCAGAAGCATCAGTCTCCACTGTGAATGGCAATGAAAAATTTGGGAGAGCCAGAACAGGTGTACTAATCATTGCTTGTTTCAGTTTATTGAAAGCTTCAGTTGCTTCAGCAGTCCACTGGAAAGCATTTTTCTTCAGTAAGTCAGTCAAAGGTTTGCTCAGCAGGCCATATCCTTTGACAAATTTTCTATAATAGCCAGTGAGGCCAAGAAATCCTCTCAATTCTTTAATAGACTTGGGCAAAGGCCAATCCTCCATACAAGAAATTTTTGCAGGGTCTGCAACAACACCTTCAGTGGTAATAATATGACCTAAGTATTCCAACTGTTGTTGAGCAAAACAGCATTTAGAAAGTTTGGCAAACAGCTGATGTTGCTGTAATAGTTGGAGTGTTAACTCCTAGTGGAAGACTTGTTCCTCCAAACTGGGGCTGTAGACTAAAATATCATCAAAGAAGACCAGAATAAACTTCCTCAAGTAAGGTTGGAATACTTCATTCATTAAAGCTTGGAAAGTAGCTGGTGCATTAGTCAATCCAAATGGCATGACTATAAATTCATAATGACCCTGATGGGTTCTGAAGGCAGTTTTGTGGATGTCCTGCACTTTGACCCTGATTTGATGATATCCAGACCTTAAGTCTATCTTGGAGAAGTATTGAGCACCATGAAGCTCATCCAATAGCTCATCTATGATAGGAATGGGAAATTTATCTCTAATAGTGATGCTGTTGAGCTTCCTATAATCCACACAAAACCTCCATGTACCATCTTTTTTCTTGACCAATAAAATAGGTGAAGCAAAAGGGCTGTGACTGGGTTGGATGATGCGTGAATTGAGCATTTCAGTCACCATTTTCTCCACAACAGATTTTTGAATATAGGGACATTTATAAGGTCTCATATTAGGTGGAACAGAATTTGGGAGCAATGGAATAGAATGATCTAAAGTTATGTGTGGGGGTAAAACTGTAGGTTCAGCAAAAACTGCAGTATATTTGTCCAATAAGGATGATATAACTGGTGGTAAAACAGTGGTAGTTGGTTCTTCAGAGGAAACAAAAAAAAAGATGACCAACTATTCCATGATTATGCCTCCTGAAGAAATCCACAACAGCAGTACCATCTATTTGTAGCATGGATGAGTGAGGTTGGTTACCTGTAAGAGTGATTTGTTGACCTCCATGCCAAAATGAGATGCTTAGCTTAGATAGATTAAAAACAATATCACCTAATTGCTTCAACCAGTCAGCTCCCAAAACAATATCACAGCCTCCCAATGGTAACAATCTCAAATCACCAGAAAATGTATAATTCTTCATACTCCATCCAAGTTGTGAACAAACTCCATTGCTGATAGTTTTGTCTCCATTAGCAACAGTAACCAAAAGAGGTTGAGTAAATTGAATATGACACTTGAGAGATTTGGCTAGCTCACAATCAATGAAACTGTGAGTACTTCCTGTATCTAAGAGAACTGATATAGTTTTACCATTGAGAATTCCTGGAATTCTGATAGTTTCACCAGAAGAGTTACCAGTCAATGCATGTAAAGAGATTGACATGTCTGATTCTATTGGAGTATCAGCTTCCAATTGTACAGTCTCACTTGTTGAGTCATCCTCCTCCATTGGTAACTCTTCTCCACAGACCATAAATATTTGTTTGGTTTTGCATCTGTGGCCTCTTACATAAGGTTCATCACAAGTATAACACAGACCTTTGGCTTTTCTAGCTAACATTTGGTCATGGCTAATATTGACAATGGGAATATTAGAAGAGGTAACAGGTGCAGGTGTAGTTGAATGAGTGTGAGAAGGTTTGGGAGAGAAAGATGAAGGTGGAATAGAGGAAAGAGGTTTAGGTGAAAAGTGAGAGGGGAATGAAGGTTTGTGGGAGGAGAAAGATGTAGGGGTGAATTTTGAAGGAATTTTATTGGCTCTCTGCTGAAGAGCTAGGTTCTGTTCTTGCAATTTAGCTAGAGAAAAAGCTCTCATAAGAGATGTAAGATTAAACATTTCAATGGATTTACGAATTTCCTCTTTCAATCCACTAATAAAACTCATAATGAAATAATGTTCAGATAAAGATGGATTTGCTGCTAACATTAAAGCTTTCAAAGCTTCAAATTCTTCAAAATAATCATCCACAGAAGTAGTTTGGCTCAATTTGTTAATTGCCTATAAAATTTTCGTCAGTTGGATTCTCAAAACGAGCACAAACAGCAGTAGCAAATTCGTTCCAAGGAATAATATCACGGCCAACACGAAAATTATTAAACCATTTATCAACCTTACCATCTAAATAAAGAGAAGCCACAATTACCTTCTGTAATTCGTCAGTCCGTCGAAGGTGAAAATAGCGTTCACATTTTTGGATCCAACTACGAGGGTTATCACCATCAAATCGAGGAAAATCGATTCTCGAAAACTGAGAGAGATTTTGGTCTCTTCCTACAGAGCCAAATTGAACTGGAGCTTCATTAGAGAGAAGATAAGAAGTACCAGTACCAGATCCATTGTGTCGTGAGTCTGGTTTGAGAATTTTAACTAACTCAAACATCTTCCTATTCAGGTTCTCTTCCTGCTGTTTAGATTGAAGATGAAGCTCCTCGGATAAACGTTTGGAGAATAAATCTTCACAGATTTTTCTCGTACAAACTTGTTGTTGTAACGAGAATATTTAAGCTTTTCACCAAGCTTCTGATCGAAAGAATCATCGAGATCTCTCAAGAAGGTGTCCCACTGTGAGTCCTTCTCAGAATCAGAAGAACTCTGAGTCTTCGTTTTGTCATTCAAATCTTGATTTGAAATTCCTGCGCCTCCCATGGATGTAAGTGACTTCTGATACCAATTGTACTGTACCGGTGTACAATACAAGGATCTGAATCCGTAAACGTAACGTAATCGTCGTAAACTGCTCCGGTGGCAGGAATTAATCGTAAAAGAAGTTTATACAAAATTCATGAAAATGAAAACAGAAAGGGAAAGGAGCTAAATACTGCTGCAGCTAACGCCCTGCACCACAGAGGTGACGACACGCGTCCCACTGACAACAGAAAATAACAACTAAAAGAGAATAACGATAAAACTAATCCTCCAAACGTGCTAAGGGCTGACCAAAAATCAGATTATTCACTTCCATTATTCTGGACTATGACAATTTGATGTGCTACTGTCGCTCCTAAATAATATTGATGCCCGTAGGTGATCTATTTTGGCTGATAATTCCACATAACGAGTGAAATCACAATATAAAGACACTGTATTTTCTCAAAGCATCATGGAAGGAAGAGATGACTATATGTAATATTTATGGGTATAATTGTAACTTTAAACTACATTTACTGACTAGACTTTGGACCAATTGGACACCAAGAATGATACAACAATTGTTTTGAATTTTTTGGGTTATAGAACAAATTGGAGTTTTTGCCGTCTTATAGATCATGAAATTGGACCAATTTTGTGCTTTGCTTTGAAAACAATGTGACAAGGAGACCTGAAGATTGTCATATTAGCCTCAAAAATGTGCCATTTCCTTTGATGTAGTAGGCTGAGATAGTAGTAGCTACTAGAATTGTTGTTATTTAGCCATCAAGTATCAACCTAGTCAAACTGGAATTTCAATGCTTCTGATCTCCCAGAACCGGTTAGTACGAGACGTAGAAGTTCCCACTGCCCATCAGGTAGGTCACTTGCCGGGTTTTCCGAAATACCAGTATATCACATCCCGGATACGATTGAAATATCGGAAATATTCGGTTATTTCAAGGGGTGAGAAAATTGGGGTTGAAATATACAGAACAAAGATCACATAGTTGGCAACTACC
>JAJJMA010301773.1:0-10746 GCA_023529015.1 Papaver nudicaule | reverse complement strand
CGTTACCCGGAAAGGTCCTTCCCAATTTGGAGCGAATTTTCCCGCGCTGGCATCTCTTTGCACGTGCTGGGCAATTGCTAGAACCAAATCTCCTTTGCGAAATGCGCTCGGCTTCACTTTCTGGTTGTAGGCCCTTGCTAGCCTTTCTCTGTATTGCTTTGCATAGATAGATGCGGCGTCTATTTTCTCGTCCAGTCTGTCTAATGCGAGAAATCTTTTATCGTCAGAGACGTTCAATCCTGCCGCCGCCAATACCCTTGCGGATCCTAATACCACCTCCGCTGGGAGTATTGCTTCTTCGCCGTACACGAGGCTGTATGGTGAAGCACCCGTGGACGTCCGTTTAGACGTTCTATACGCCCATAGAGCCATTGGGAGCTCTTCATTCCACTTCCTCTTATTGTCATATAAATTCCTGCTTAATATACGGAGAAGCGTCTTGTTCGTGGCTTCAGCCTGTCCGTTACCTTGAGGGTGGTACGGTGTGAAAGTCTTTTGCTTGATGTAGAACGAGGTGAGGAGACTTTTCACGTCGTTGTTGACAAATGGTGTGCCATTGTCAGAAATGATGCACATAAGTATGCCAAATCTGGTGATAATATGTTCTTTGATGAACTCGGCAATAACCTTTCCTTTAGTTTCCTTCAGCGGTATTGCTTCCACCCATTTGGTGAAGAGCTCTGTGGCTGTTATGATGTACTCGTGTTGCTTTGACGACTTGGGCGTGATTGGCCCAATGATATCTAGTCCCCAGCTATGGAAGGGCCAGGGGGTGATTATTCTGTGGAGTGTTGTGTGCGGTGCATGAATGACGTTTCCGTGACGCTGACATTCGTCGCACTTTTGTACATACTCCGCCGTATCATGCTCCATGGTTGGCCAATAAAAGCCGGCATCGTAGATTTGACTGTACAATCTCGCTTTGCCCTGGTGCTCTCCGGCATGTGTCAAGTCCATTGCTTTGATAGCTTCGGCCGGGCCTAGACACTTGAGCATTTTCTGACTATAGCTTCTACGAAATAGTTTGCCGTCAACTACCACAAACTTGCTCGCTTTTCTAGTAATCCGCTTCCTGTTGATCTGTTCGTTAGGCAGGGTTCCATTCTGTAAGTATTCCAAATAAGGAATGCGCCAGTCTTCTTGGTCTTCTTCGGCGACACAAACTTCAGCTGGTTGGGGAGCCTCCTGACACTTCTCGCAGTTGTCTTGCTTGTGATTTGCTTGTGTGAGGAGACTGGGCCAGTAGTATCCAGCTCGCTGAATTCTTCGGTACAACGGGATACTCAACGCTAGTCCGCACGTCTTTTCATGTATATGTTCTAGCACTTCTTTCGCCTCGTCTTGCCCGAGACACCTACATAAGGCTCCGCCTGTGGAGCTGAAGTACAAACTCCCGTTTATAATGGAAAAAGCCTTGAGCTCTTTCCATGACAATTGTCTATCTTCCGGGTCTTTTCGGAGGTCCGTTAGTATTGGGCTTCGCCAGTCGTTGGCTTCCTCTTGTATGAAGTCCTCCACCCACGACAGGGGGGCTGTGCGTCTAATAACTGTGACCGTTTCAGAATCTCCTTCGGCCATCTGTAAACTGGAGGCAAGTGTGGCAAGAGCGTCTGCGTGCCTGTTGGACGTCCTTGCTTTGTGAGTGATTGTAAAGTGGTTGGAGTATCTGATCAGTTTTTGAGCCTTATCTCTGCATACTACTAAGCTTGGCTCCTTCACATTAAATTCGCCTTCCATCTGCTGCGTCAGTAACCTTGAGTCTCCGACCGCAGCTAAATTCTTTATTTTCATGTCTTTGGCCAGTGTTAATCCGATGAGGAAACTCTCATACTCCGCCAAGTTATTAGTGCACGGGAAATCAAGCTTGAACGCATGGGATGTAAGTTTCCCTTCTGGATCTAGGAAGACGAACCCTGCTCCTCCATACAACGTGTGAGACGAGCCGTCTACAAACATTTGTCAGAGTCCTTCATCCTTGTTTTCTTCTAGAGATGCTGCTACTTCTCCGGGAATATCAAAATGAATCTCCTGCGAGTCGCTTCCGGGGAAAGCAGCTAGTAAGTCGGCAATCGCTTGGCCGCGGACACCTCTTGGACGTACGGGGGTGAAGGAATACTCTGTTAGTTGGGTGCCCCACCGTGCCATTCGTCCAGACAGGATTGGTCTGGTTGTCAGGTACACCACTGGGTTGGCCGCCACAACAAAGTTCTTGTGTCCCAGAAGGTAATGACGTAGCTTCTGTGCCGCATATATCAAAGGTAGACAAGCTTTCTCAGCCGGCGTGTACCGTAGCTCTGGTCCCTTCAGGGTCCTGCTTACATAATAAATGGGTACAGGAAATGATCCATTACCCTCCCTTTCTTGGGTTAGCACCGCGCCTATCGCTGTGTCCGTGTTAGCGAGGTACAAGTAAAAAGGCTCCCCTTGCGCTGGGGGTCGCAACACATGTGGGTGCGTAAGGCATTCTTTGATCTTGTTCAGCCCCTGTTGTTGTGGCTCGCCCCATTCGAATTTTACATCATTCCGTAATAGTGGGAACATCGCTTGTAGGTGTTGCGCTAACCCTGGGATGAATCTACGGACATAATTGATCTTCCCCATTAGGGTCTGCAGCTCTTTTACCGTCGTGGGAGACTTCATTGTTAGGATCGCTGACGCTTTGTCGTCGTCTACCTCTATTCAGCTGTTAGTAACATGGAAACCTAGGAATTTTCCGGAGGAAACCCCGAAAGCACATTTCAATGGGTTCATTTTTAATCCATATTCTCTACATCGTTTGAAAATTTTTCTTAGGTTGTCCTTGTGCTCGTGTCTTTTCTTTGCCTTGACGACTATATCATCCACATAGATTTCTATGATGTGGTGGTTCATGTCGTGGAAGATATGCGTCATAGCCCTTTGATATGTTGCTCCCGCGTTTTTGAGTCCAAACGACATTACCACATAGTAAAAATTTCCAAGCGGTGTCAAGAACGCTGTCTTTTTCGCATCGGACTCCTTCATCCGAATTTGGTTATAACCACTATATCCGTTCATAAAGGAGAACATCTCATGGCCGGCCGTGGCGTCCACTAACATGTCGATGTTGGGAAGAGGAAATTCGTCTTTGGGGCACGCCCTGTTCAAATCCCTAAAGTCAACACGGCAGCGTATTTTCCCATTTTTCTTTTTTACCGGGACGACGTTAGCTAGCCAATCCGGGTGATGAATTGACTGGACGTAATTTGCCTTGATTAGCTTATTGACCTCTTCTTTTATCAGTTCCTCCATGTCGTGTGAGAACCGGCGCTTTGGTTGCTTTATTGGTCTAGCGGTTGGGGTGGTGTGTAGCTCATGACATACCAACGTTGGGTTTAAACCGGGCATGTCCTCGTAGGTCCATGCGAAAACATCCTGGAATTCTTTCAAAAGCGCCACCAGCTCACCT
The DNA here is from genome assembly GCA_023529015.1 of Papaver nudicaule. Classification (NCBI taxonomy): domain Eukaryota; kingdom Viridiplantae; phylum Streptophyta; class Magnoliopsida; order Ranunculales; family Papaveraceae; genus Papaver; species Papaver nudicaule. Next base: position 7,319 of record JAJJMA010301773.1, on the reverse strand, counting down.
TCCTCCTCGCTGCTTAACTCTGCACTGATTTCCATCATTTTTGTCTCTGTTGAAGTTCCTACATTTACGGATTTTGTTTTTGTTGAATGAGCCGTGGTGTCTTTTGTCGTTGCTCTCTCGAAAAACTGGGGTTCATTTCCCGTTGGGTCTTCCTCAATTACTGCCGTGTAGACCTCCTCAACGGGTTCGAACCCCGTTGATTGCTATAACCGATAAATCTTCCTGCCTCCGGGCAGAGTTTCTATGCGGAATTTTTTATGCGTTCTATTCTTTTGAGTGTTGCTGCTGCTTCCAGCAGCTTGTTGTTGTTGGTAAGTACTTTCCCAGTCCGGAATTGGGGTTGCGTAAATCTGTGTCGTTATCTCACTCAGTTCGCTTAACATGTCATAGAATGCGGCTTCCGCGAGGTTCGCCTCCTCCGTGGAGAATGGGTTCAGCGTTGCCGAAACGCGCTTCTGTTTGCCTTTCAAGATAAATTTGATGCATTGGTAGGTAGATGCCACCACTCCGTGCTTATGCAGCCATGGGCGCCCCAACATCATGTGATACGCGGTATGGATATCCATAACATGAAAGGGCTCCGAAGCTCGTATTGGTCCCACACGAATCTCCAGATTGATGGTGCCAAGTGTTTGCTCGCTGATTCCACCGAAACCATGTACTCTCGTACTAAATCTGTTGATTTCAGTCTCTTTGACGCCAATACTCTTTAATATATGCAACGGAACTAAATTCAAGGATGCACCGTTGTCAATGAACGCCCGTCCAAATTCATGCTTCCGAATTGACGCTGTAACATAGAGTGGGCGCGTGTGGTCGCAGTCTACTCTTCTGTCCTCTTCCGAGAACGTAATGGTACTATACGGGAGCGGATACTTTTTGTCTAAGAAGGTATTTATTTCTTCGCGTGCTGCAATCCGTGTGAGAATGATAGATGCCTGCCTTGCTTGTTCTGCGTCAAAACCCAACGTGTCGAAAAATTCGGAGAACAAAGGCTTTTGTTCCACCGCTGCTGCTATATAGTCTGTGTTATATGCTGGATCTTGGTCTGTAACCTCCTCCGTGTTTGAAATTTGATATTCCGCAGTTGCCACCTGATGCCGCATGTCGGTCCGTTCTTTTTCTTCAATGTCTCTTCTTAAAGCTCGACATTGCTCTGCTGTGTGGCTCTCGGATTGATGGTACCAGCAGTAATGCTTCCTTTTGGGAGGGATTTTCTTGCGTTGAGTAACCGGTTCTGCGGGACTATGTTGTACTGCGGACGCCACAATATGTCCGTCCTGAGCGACTGCCTTCTTGGTTTTCTTGGCAAACAGGACCCGCATGACACGACATTCGCTGGTACTATGAGACCGGGTTCGGTGATATTGACAGTACCTGCTAGTCTTGCGCTGTTTATCAGGCTTAGGTACGTCCATGACTTTCTTTTCCTGGACCAGTGGCTGTCGCTCTTCCGTCCTTGGGTCGTGACTGATCATAGCCGCTTGATGTGTCATAAACGTCTCTTGTCTAATTTTTCCACCCTCGATCTCGATATCTCCTCGTCGAAGTCGTCTGTGAAATCTCCATTTGAGAGTACGACAATCCTTGGTTGGGTGATCTATACGCCTGTGAAACATGCAATACCGCATGTGTTGCTTGTCTTGCTCAGACGGTTCCCGTGGGCAGGGGGGAAGTTGCATTTCCCCCGTCTTTACCCATTCAGTTAAAAGCTCGACTACTGTGTCTATGCTACAGGGACACTCCGGTGGTTCTTCTCTATCATTGTCGAAATTCTTATGCTGGCGGGTATCCTCGCTTGGTTCGGCGGATCTTTTCCGCTGGGGAACATCATCTTTAACGTAGGCAATGGAATGAGAAAATTGCTTCGCAGCTATCTGCATGCTTTTCCGATGTACATCAGCGCGGCTTGCGGCTTCTTCCAAGTCGGCCAGGGTTTCCAAGCGTCCATTCTGGAAAATTAGGTGGTAATCCAGTGGTAAGAGAGCTATGCACATGCCGACTAAATCCTTCTCCGGTATTTTTGTGGGGCATCTTAGGTATGCTGCTCTAAACTGTTGGACTGATGTCCGCATATCATCTGTTTCTTTGAATTGCAGGGTGCACAGGGAAGACAAGGACATTGTTACCGGTTTAGAGTAAAACTTCTGCATGAACACTTGCTGTAGCTCTTCCCAAGAATGGATGTTATTTTTCTTGAGCGTGATGTACCAGGTGAACGCGTCGCCAGTTAGTGATTTTCCAAATTCCTTAAGGCATACATGTTCTGTAGAAGCAGATTCGTTCAATGCCATGGTGAATCAAATAGTCGATACTTCGGACTTTTCCATAGCGGCGGCATGGGCTTATCCACTAGTGCTTTAGGGAATGGGGAGTGTATTGCGTAAGCGTTTGCTTGTGCGTGTAAGCCGAAGTTCCTTTCCATGTATTTGGTGAACTTCTCATCCATGCCCTCACTGAGGAAGAGACCTGAAGCCGGCTCTTGAGCTCCTCCGGACCCTTCCCTAGATCCTTGCGTGAAGCCGCGGGGATGTCGTTGGTCTATTGCGCCAGAAGTGCCAAATCTCTTCGGCGATACATGTTTGTCTATGTCAGTCTCTTCCTCTTATTCGTCAGTGTCCCCACCAGGGCTGCTTGCAGTAATTTGCGCTAGTCTTGTCACCAGTGCTTTTCTGCGCACATCCCCTTCGTGAAGAGATGCTAGTATTTGCTCACGTTCAGTTGTCCGCAGGTCCTCCTGGGAGTGCTCGTCTTGATGAGCTGGTTGTACAACCGGAGTGACTTGTCTCTCTATTTCATTGTCAGTCGCCTGTATCACCGTCTCTAAGGTCGCATTAGAAGTTCTTGCATTTGAGGTCTGGTTCGCGGCTACACTTGATGACGCAACGGGTTTTCTTCTGCTGTAACCGATTAATCCTAGGGTTGCTCCGGTATCATCCGCTGGAAGGTTGCTCCCGCCAGACTGTTTTTCAGCGGCCATGTCGTAAAACCCGTACTAGAGTCTATGAGTCAGAGACCTTTGAAGTCGCCATTTGTATTAAGTCAGAGAAGTCAGAGGGTACAGACTCTGCTCTAGAAAATAGTACAGGATGATCTTTTCAAAAGGTAATAATTGAATGACTAAATATGGCTACTGGGAGACTATTTATATGTATAGTCAACCCTTGGGATAACGACACGTGTTATCCCAAACCAGATCTTGAAATATTCCCTATTGACTGCCGTACACGTACTCCTCACAGGACGACTGCTAACGTCAGTCCCTGACTTTTCAGGGGACACTGTCACGCTGTCAGTAGCACGTGCCTTCAGCAGTCAAGGTTTTCTAATAGCCGCGGCTTGCATCCGCCGGACGACCCGATATTCCCGCGGAGCTGTGGTTCCTTGCTCCCAAGTTTTGATGCCGGAGTTCCTGCGTGCTTACCGGACTTATTCTCCTCAGTCATGCCAAGCGCGCTTGTAGTCACATCGACGGTCTTCTTCGAGCAATCCGGTTGAGAGGATGGCTGTTTTACCCTTGGTCCGAAAGGGGCATCTACAAAATGTCATTGAACTTGGGACTTCCGTTTGGTTCAAATATCACTCCCAACTTCCAATATTTCATCTTGAAAGAGCAAATAAAGAAAAGTTACCGAATTGGTTGGGATCGGGACTACAAAAGATTATCGTACACAGATATTGCACATTTATTGTATACTTGCATTAGGCAGCACCGTAGTAGAATGACTGGTGAACCAACAAATATGCTACAGAGCACATGATCAACATCTTAGCCAAGACAAAAGTATACACCTAAGAACACGAGAGGAGGGAATACAAGACTCAACATTGGTGATACGATAAAGATTTTTGTTTCAACCTTCCTAATTTGATACTTGTCCATACCTCAATTTTATCGTATTCTTTTCGAATCGTAACCATTCATCCGGTGGCGAAAATGAAACTGAACCATTGGATTTTCATAGACACGTGATAATGTGTAAGTTAATACAGTTGATGCTAATAACAGCTAGGGAGTATATTTTTTGAAAATGCTAGGGAGTATATGACACATGCCAACATAAATGATCTTTGTCTGTCTGCACTAAAAATAATATAAGATGAAATATTGCAAGTTGCAGAAAATACAACTCTCTGCTTTGTCATTCATCATCATTGCCGCAGTAGGATATACCAAAATATCTGATATGCATACAACATTATCACCTTAACTACTTGTTATTTCAAATGCAAGTTGTGATAATATATGTACTGGGGCCTTTAGAACCCTTTGGAAACCATTTTGGGATAATGACATGAATGTAGGGACGAATACGATCGTTGTAAATTGGTGTGTTATTTAGTCATAACTTGTACAAATTACGACTTTTTGTTTATCATAAACAAGGAATTTTATTATCACATCTTTGTCACTGGCGGAGTAAAGTGTTTGTTGGTTGAGGTGAGGGTAACACTTTTTTTTTTACTACGGCAAATGTAATTTTTATTTTTACAAAGGAAGCTTACTAGAAGTAAACGAAAACCAATCCAAGAAAAATTCGAGCTTAACAAAGAACCAGCCCGAACACCACCAAATGATACTGCTGAAAAGTTTACACAAACAACAGTTCCCAATTGGACATTACATAATCACTGGTTTCACATCTAAGTGAGATCTTCAAAGATCATTATTCCTATATGTCCTGATAGCCAAACTAGGGGGTTTTGTTTTCTTGAGCCGGGCTAATACCTTTGGTACAGCCCAAACTTAACTTAAATGAAAAGGAGAAAACAGACTTGTGGACTTGGAGGGCTAGCCGGGCTAAAGCCAGACTTAGCCCTCACTTAGGTCCATCCCTGGTTCGGAGGACCTGCCATAACACTTGACTAGTGAAGAGAGATCTTGAGGGTAACTTGTTAAGACCCACCCAATTTTATCCAACTGTTTCTCCCACGAACTGATCCGATGGTGGAGGTGAAAAATAGAAACATCGGGATATGGTGTCATTGGTGTGGGTTTAATTTAAGAAGTGTCCACCCTTGAATCAATCCTCGGTGTATGGTGTCATTGGTGTGGGTTAGATTTGGGAAGTGACCACCCTTGAATCATTCCTCTGAACAAAGGGTGGGATAAAATTCCGTCACCTAATCATTTTTGAACTTGTTAAACTTGTCCCGGGCATTAACTTAATAATAGTTATCTGAATGAACAAATCACTAACCAACTTCTGTGAGATAGAAAGTTACTTGACCTTCCAAATGATGAGAAAAAGACACCCCCACGGACGTATACAGTGTCTTGGTTTTGGCCTAGACAACACACATTTGCCGGAGCAGTGAAGTGTTGTACTGTTGTTGTGTTATAATACTATTTTCATATCTTGAGGGAGTAAATGATAATTAAGATCACGCCAGCGATGTCATACTGATACTGTACTACTGGGGTAGCTATGGTTTGGAATTGGTGCCCTTCCCAACTAGGGTATATTATCTGAATTACAGGGTGACATATAATTTCAGTCCAACGCACGCCCCTACCACGGATGCATGTCTCAAATGTCTGAACAAGCACTGGTCCTACACTCCTACTCCGACCTTTACCAACCCATAAATTTCCAATTTTTCGAGCGGTGAAGTGACTGATGCTATGGATTTGTCCGATGCTGTCGAATATAATATGGACTAGAGATGTGGTTTTAAGTTGGTCGTAAAAAATAATTTATCTGTGAACGCAAAAGTCTATTTGCTTAGATCAAGAGCTCACAATCAATATCGCAGCATACATGCGAGTGCGACACAATAATGATATCCTAAGATATAACTTTGAAGAAAACCATTACCCGTGGTCATATGGTTTATGATACCAGTAATGGTTAACATATTTACTCTTATAATACGAAAACATATGATAGATCCCGCACGGGATGCATGGTAGCGAGATTAACATGCTTGCTTGGAAGTAATGAATAGAAATACAAAAATAGATGACGATCATGCTAATACATGCATGAGATCACAACCTATACGATTTAGACTTGACATAAAGTAATATTAATGAAAGAACTTCTCATCTCATGAATGAGATTCATTGAAGATATAAAAGTTGTCTTTGAGTGATTAATCGGACTTACAATGGTGTATTTCTTGTTTTTCTTTGTTTCTAAGTTAGGATTGGATTTATGAATAAACCCTCTCTCCTCACTTCTCTCGTTTTTCTCCTATTTTTGTCGACCCCTCTTCATTCAGAGGAGTCCTATATTTATAGAACTTACAACATATTTACTGTTCACAGATCAGCCCGTACGGTTCTTTACTATACGGGTATACGGGTTTGTGTGTCTGCATCATTCCCGCACGGGTTTTAGAGCACGCGCTACCTTTCAGAATAATGCTTGGCTGAGGTTGCGCCACGTCTTGGCCGTACACAGATCCGTTGCATGTATTGCAACTGCCACGTTTCAACTGCCCTCTATGTGACCGCCACGTCTCACCTGCCTTCTGCCACGTGTATACATCATCCTGACCGTTGATTTTGAATTAACTCGAGATCTGATAAAGTAGCATAGGCTTCTCCATGGTGCTCCTTGTTGTATCGTATTAAGTTACTCCCATCTTCAGATCTTGCCACGTGTAGTCATGTCAAATGTGCTATTACAATTTGCCCCTTTCTTTTCGAATTCTCGTAGGGGTAGAATCGGAATGAAAATATTTCTGTCTTTTCAAATTCGCACGTTTGTGTAACCGTCCCTGGATTGGTGGGGTTGCGGACTTCAATGTCTATATATTTAAGATAAACATAAGTCAAACATTACTTTATTTCCCTTTTTATCTTCTTCTTCTCTGACTCTCTTCTTCTTCCTTTCTTGTTTTTTTCCAAAATCCTTCTTTCCACCATTAATATCCTTGCATCTGTCCCTCTGCCCATTGCTGTCGCATCTTCCATTCTGCCCAGGTACGTCGTCTTTTTTGTTTGCGTCCTTTTTGTCTTCAATTCTGTTTTCATTAATGGCCTTCCATCAAGGGGTCTGTGGGTAGCAATCGACTGTTTGCTTTTACTTCCGTCTACGCCTGTCCTTGCTTTGCTGATGATTGATTTTGCTTTTCCTGTCTCCTTAAATTTCCATCTAACTGACATGAATAAGGTTTAGTCTTATTATTTTGGGGTTTTAGCTTCATTCTCTTGTTTGTTTCCCTTCTGGATAGATGCGTCCATGCGTATTCAATGCTCTCCATTTTTCACCTTGTTCGTAATTTATACATTGTTGTGATTGCGGGATTTGGGGTTATGACGGGTAACATATGTTCAAAACAAAGTATGTATACATACTTGCCCCTGTTAC
>JAJJMA010301769.1:0-11218 GCA_023529015.1 Papaver nudicaule | reverse complement strand
ATTTTGGGATTTTCCTGCTGAGCGTGGTTGTGACCGAGGTTCGTGTCATGTTTTGTAGTTGTTTGTGTTGCCTGTTTGCCGCCTTGTGCTATTTCCAGGTGTGTCAGTTTTTGACCTAGTTTTAGCTTGCGCTTCATCTTGCGGTATGCTTCGCCTTCTTCGATGCTTCGCTGCTTGTTTATCTTGCCTTCGGTACCATTTATATATTTTTTTAAGATTATTTTAATTTTGTCAAGTCTTAGTGTCATGAGTGCCGCTTGCTGATTTGGCAGTTCTAAGCGGTGCCATCGGTTGGTTTCTCTACCACTAGAGTTTGCCTAGTAGCGTGGGGAGTTGTAAAAGTTGTGTGACTACTTTATTGGGTAATGCACAGTTATGGCGCCTTAAAGTACTGGTGCGTTTATCAAGGGAATCCGAAATGTAACGTCTGCAACTTGATTAGATTTGACGATTAAGTGGTTCCCTGAACCATTATAAAAGATGAAATATTCCTTTGCTTTTATCAGTTTTTGTTCGTTTGGTTTTTGTTTTTGTGTTCTTCTTCTCTTTCTCTTTTTCTTTTTTTTTGTGACCCAGCGTCTTTTTTAAGAGGAAATGGCTGATAGAGGAAAAGCGCCCATGGAGGAAGGAGACAACAGGATGGACCCAAGGAACCGGAGAGAACAAATTCGAATGATAATGGAAATGGAAGCTGATTTCTCTTGTGCTGGTTCTTCTAGAAGGGAAAGTAATCCTGATAAGGTGGTTCGTCTTTTTGGTAATCTCATAGGGAGTGACGAGAGGATGAGGGAGCAGAGAATGAGAGAAGATGGCGGTCCTTCTTATGACTGTCGTATGTATGAAACGAGATCGTTTTTTCGCCGCCATAGTGAAGAAATTTTGTTGATGCTGAGGGAGGATCTCGCCTTTTCTGATGATGATATGAGTGTGAAGGTTGAAGTAAAAGAGGAGGTTGATGATGCAGGTGCGTCTGCCTCTACTTTCATTCCTATTCCACTGGTCAATGAACCAGCTGCTGTTGGAGATGATCTTATTCCGGAGGTTGCTATCCCCGAGGAGAATGTTGATGTTATTCCTGTTGACATGCCGATCATCGATGTGGATCTGCTCGATGGTCTTGACGAAGATCGTGGTACCGTGGCCGGACGGCTTCGGAGTAGACGTAGGAATAGGAGAAATTGATGTGGTTTTTGTTTTGTCATTGTCTTCGGAGTATTTTGCTATGTTTTTTTATTATTTTGCTCTTCGCTGTCTATTTTATGTAATCGCAAAATTTGTTGTAGCTCTTTATGGCTTCGCTGAATGTTACGATGTTAGTGAGACGCTACTCATGTGTGTGGGTGCTGCTTTTTAAATCCCTAGATGATATTGTTCGAGGGCACCAGCGAGATACCTGTGAAAGTATCTTTCTGTATGTCCATCTGAGTATGATATTTGTTTCTTCTAAACTATTCGTGCTTTTAGATGTTATACTGACTAATAGTGCGACTCAACTTTCTTCGGGGAGTCTACTTATATTTCTCCTCCTTTGGGAACATTGGCCGAAGTACTTCGGACCTTCTTTGAGAGTGATTCGGGCCTTTGGATCCCAATTTGTTTCTTAGTGGCGATTCTTATTCCGCACATCAGTCCTGTTTGTCTTGACCAGATCTCCGAAGTACGCTGATCGATTTAATCAGTTGTATTTGGGTGATTCTATTAATTGCGACAAATTTTTAAGGTCCACGAATATGTTCCCTTGGTCTTGTTATTTAAGATTTTGCGAAATCCTAGATATAGGTTTTTGAGCTGCTACTTGCTGATGCCTTTGGTTAAATACTTTCTATTTTCTTCAGCTAACTTGCCTGTGTGACCCATGGTAGATTATGTGGTGTATTATGTTCGTTGTGTGGGTCTGCATACTGCGACGGTTTTATCGTGTGAGTTTCTCATTGGTTACCTTTGTTTCTTTTAGGCTACTTCTAAGCCTTGTCAGGCCATATATTTTGTCTTTTAATCAAAAATCATTTTTCCCAAGAGTTTCTTCATACAGGTTTTAATTCCAGATATAGCAGTCAATTTGAAAAAACCCTAAAATTAGGTCCCAAGTTAATTTTTTCCATAATCGACTTCCCGCCGCTAACTTTAGTTTTAAAGCCTACAAGATAAAAATCTTTAGTCATTTTGAAATCAATTCCTTTATGCCAAGGTTTGAACACTTAAACTGGTAACCTTACCACTTGATGATTTGCTCAGGAAAACCCTTGAACATGCTAAAGCCTTTAAGGATCTTTAGACGTTTAAGGTACTGAAGCTTCCTTTTGAAAAACAAACTTTTGAAGATCTTTTGAAAAGATAAGAAAATATGCGAAAAATTTGAAAACCCGAAAAATCACAGGCAAACCCTAAGTTGTTTTAATCATCCCTGTTTCTAGCGCCAAACTGTACGAGTAGAAAATATGCATAAGTATATAAGGTACTACAGCCATCAGATCTACTCATACATACAGTTATTAAACATGATTCCTTGATACGAAGATCACAAGAACAATACCGAAGATACATAAATAACAATAATCCAAGACTAAATGTGTGAAGATTTGTATTTTTTTCAATGTTGTAACTACATGGATTACAACCCTAAGGAACCAGAGGAGATACAGACTTAATCCCACTCTTTCCGCTTAGGTTCTACCCAAAAAGAATCCAACCCTTACAAAGTTTTCCAAGCTCGCCTTATATAGGCCGAGCTTGGGTGGTTTACAGCTAATAAGACAAGAGACTCAATCGTGGTGGTGTCATCCCTTGTCGAGTAAGGCAGTTCCTTCGGTGGTGCTCCGAGGTATGCTCTGGGACTTCGGTCCTTTGGTACGGTCCGAGTCTCTTTTCGTCCGAGTTTTCGCTCGCCGAGTTTGGTCTCGTTCTTCTTTGGGCTGGTCCGAGGCTTCGCTGGTGGTTCCTCAGGTACGGTTCTACTCCTTAGATTTATGACACGTGTCCCGAGGGGTTTTTACCCTCCACATGTGTGGAGGCATAAAATCATCGAACCACGTGTCGACATCCTGTGGAGGAAACAAAATAAACTAGGGGAGAAGTAGGGAATAAATCGAAAACTCATCACTGAGAGTGTTCCTCGATGGGCATTTGACATCGAAGATACGTCACACACGAAGATCCTAGTATGACCGAGGAACCGTCACACCAGATAGAAATGATCGAAGAACAGAATTACCCACTTTAGCTTCGATGCCATTTCATAAACCGACTTACTCAACAAAGTCTGACACCCACGATTGCGTATGTCTTATTAGTTGTATTCCACTTCGTAAATCGCGTTATATAAAGCGAACTCGGATTCATTTGTAAGGGTTGGATTTTTGGTAAGTCTTGAGGGCTTTGAGAGAGATTAGGTTAGTATTATCATGTAATCTCCTCTAGTCATTAAGCACATATCCATTGTAGTGTAGTCTCTAAGAAATTTTATACTTAATGAATGTTATTTAGTCGTATTTTCCCTAATAAGTTTGATCATTAGCATCGAGTAGTATTCAATTCAGTAGATTGATATGCTAAACGACTTTGGATTAAGCTGTATACTCTGTTAGCTTGGTATTAGATCTAATGGATGTTAGGTATAGGATCTCTCAGAAGATTTTATAGCAACACACCACGATATAAGGAGGAAATAATTGATTAAGCAAATCCGCATTCCATTCTCTCGTTTCCTGGAGAATCAGACTTGAAACTTTCTGACAGCCATTGTGGATACCCATATTGAGTTTGAGTGTACTCTTTACTTCAACATTGCTAATGGGGATATCAATGTGCTTTGGGGTACTAAACTATATTCAAAAAGTGTATTATCTAATATGGGTTTGGGTTCACTCTGTTGATACCCAAAATCGTATTGGCCCATATACAAGTCTTAGGCTCAGAAGATAGTAACAACGGGAAGCCCAGAAAGATAAACAAAGGACTAAACTGCGATTTCAGATAAGATAAAGGAGGTTTCTGCAATTATTAGGGACTGGAAAGACATTTTAAAGGAAGGAAGGGCGGGATTGTAAATAAGAGGGGATGAAAGGACACTTGTCAGGATTTTGGAGGGAGAAAACCATTATATATAGTGAGGATAGTAGTACTTGGAAAGGGTCTCATTCTTAGTTTTCACCACTTGAGGAAACTTAACATGGCTTTTGGGCTCTGATCCCGAGTCTGTGGTCAGAATTGGATCTCCTTAATCTTACCCTATCAAAATTTGGCGACTCACCGGGGATACAGTTTCTTTTCCGGACAGGATGAGCCTGAACCATCCAGACGCCACCACCAGCGAGCCACAGGTCCAGCACGAAGAGAAACAACAGGTCGTTGTCGAAGATATTCCAAATGATGATAGCGATGAAGACATGATGCAGTCGACGCAAAAGGTAGTACGTGGGAAGCAAGTCGCGACAACAGTTAAACTCGCCGCAACAAACAAAAGAAAGGATGTAGCCACTGCAAGCACTGATCCAGCGGAACAGGATCTGGAGACGATGCAACAAGAATATGAAAAGAACGCCCAGCGGAAACAACAACTAAACGAATCGATGAAACATGCGTGGAACGCTGTACTCATCACACCTCATACGCCAACTAGTAAAGTCAACGACTAACCCGCACCAAAGAACGATGGGGTAGGCGTGCACACCGAAGAGGCCATCGCCAAGTTCATTGAAGGCGCACTATCGGGTTATCAAACAGAGTGGCTTCGAGTCAATGGAGCCACCATACTCGGCCGAAGTCGCACGATATAATTTTCTGAAGGATTATTCTTCGCTAAAGTTCAAAACTTGCAACGGACAGGGGAGCGCATGCGAACACTTCAGTCAATTTCTATTTTCGATGAACGCCCACTCGACCAATGAGAGTTTGTGCCTCAGAGAGCTCCCTAAGTCACTAGGTGAGACTTCCTTCACTTGGTATGACAATCTAAAACCAGGAAGCATTACATCCTGGTCCAACATGATGACCATATTTTAAAGAAGTTCTTTTCCGCGAAGCAACGCATCACCATCATCGACCTAGGAAGGTGCTCACAGCGGATAGATGAGGATATAATAAAGTATATCACCCTCTTCAGGAACTTATCCCTCGAGTGTCATGAAAATATGGAAGAATTGCGACTGTTAGAAATTTATTTCAAAGGGATGAATTTGGCTTAGCGGGTCAATCTAACCAACTTCCAGTTCCCGACCTTCGTGAGTTTGGAGGAAGCAGCCTTGCGAGTTTCTGATTGTGTGGGATTTTTTAGTGTCAGAAGAACCGACTTTGAATGGAGAAATACAGTCAGTACAACGAGCGGTCATCTCAGAGCAACTCTGTCATGGGAGCAACAAGAAGAAGGCCTCCATACCATCCTTACCAAACAGGACCAGGAGGGAACACAGGTAGAGCCCAAGCAGCGCCGAATAGATTCACGCTTCCCTGCACAAAGGAGCAAATAACGGGACTTATCGACCAGTGGGTACGAAACCAGGAAGTGACACTACCTCCAACTACAAAATATACAGAGAAACTGGACAAGAATCACCCAATGTACTACCACTTTCATAGGCGGATAGGGCACCCAACGCTAGAGTGTTACGGAATCAAGACAGTTTTCTGGAGAAAGAATGACGCTGAGGAGATTGATGTACGCCCAAACGTGCCCAGCAACCCGCTACCCCAGCATGAAGCCCTCATGATATCGCATGACCTTTACGTGGGGGAACCGTGGGGAAGCATTGTAGAGGAAGCGCACGAAGCGTCGGCCGAGAAGAAATTTGATAACACCAATGGGGTGGCCTACAAATCTCTACACACGGTTCTAGCCCAACAGTTCGATTCCTTGTGTTTCAGCAAAGAAGGCATCACATGCATTGGCTACTGTTAAGGCATTGTCCGGTCAAACCCACTAGAGTTTGTATGTCAAGCTAGTTGTCAGTTTTAGGTGTCAAAACACAATCTTGATTTAGCCTACTAGAGTTTAGATTTCGGAATTTGGATATAGACAAAGTAGCAGAGACCTTGAAGACGAAGACAGTGAATATAAAGAAGACATCAAATATTTTTATAGCACATAGAATAAAAGAAACTTTAGATTTCTACTAAAGAAGACATCGATTTTTTTTTTTTTTTATGTTGAAAAAGAAAACGAAGATTAATACATTTCGTTCATAGAAGCCAGAGTTATGATAACAAAAGAAAAAATATAGCACTTTCTCAAACCTAAGTCTTTCTCTCATCAAGATGTCAAAACCCAACTTTAACAATAAGTCATCCAACAAAGAATAGTCCTGATAAAGCATCTCCACCCTCTGACAGAAAACATTGTTCTTCTTCTTCAAGCTCTCAATCACCTCATTAACCTTGTTAGACTCTTCAACCAAAGCCTGTTCCTTAGCCCGTATGACTTTCAACATCTGGCCATCCTTATCAGATAACCCTTCCAAATCCCTTTCAGCACGGAAGAGAGCCTTCGAACAAGAAAAGACATTAGAGACCATCCCAGCGCGATTCACCTTCACAATTTCGAGCCGCCGACGAAGCCAACCCACGTTGCACATCAAAGCCTCTAAAACAGAAATACGGCTCTCCCACTTCTGGATCATTCCAGAGGTTACGTCATACAGTTTTTCCTCTTCCATCACCTTTATTACAAGAAGAAGCAAGGAAACCATGGTCACCATGACGGGAGTATCCTTCATCAGCTGGTTGGTAGCGACATGACCATACTTTTTCCAGATCTTCTCATAAATATCAGCATAAGGAGTTGGCACAAGGAAACCATCCTTGGCTCGAAGGGAAGACCTGCCCCCGAGTAGTCGACGTTATCTATTCCTAGGCTAACCTCGTCAAGAACTGAACCATCGTTAAATGAAGGGCCAGCATCATCAGTGCCACCATCTCATCATCTTCGTCCACAGCGACAACCGTGTTGATACTAATTTTCCCCATATCATACAACAAATAAAAGTTATTAAATGATCGATTACTTAGGTCGTTGGTGGATTTTGTTCGTTAACAACCGGGGATCTGTTCAAGGGTTTGAACGTATTATCGTTAGTTATTATGAGCCAAGTTGGCTACCGACCATAATCATGGGATCACCTTGGAGATGATCGCCAAACAAGATTAACTACAATAAATATGACTGCAATGATAATCAACACAACAATTAACGAGGTTCATCAGCCGTGTGCCTACGTCCTCGGGGATAAAATCTGTTGTTCTATTATACTCAATCAAAAAAGTTTTCTCTGGTTTACACTATAAGTCTCTTCAATTTGTTATGGATAGAGGTCATATGGAATCTTCAGAGTATTAACCCAAGGATTCTCACTCCTAGCTATCCTTCCCAAATTGTGCGACCCCCTTTGCTGCTGAAGAGAAGGGGTATTTATAGTACTTCAATAAGCGTCGTTCTTTGCTATCCTTGGTTGTTTCGTCCTTTTGATGCTCCTTGATCCGATCATCAATCTTTGGTGACTTCCCTTCTCGTCTAATCCTGGCTCTTCGTACTACCATGTGGAGGATCCTTGTTGTATCCTTGCGCTGTCGGCTCCTTATTGGTCTAGGTTTCTTCTCTCCACCGTTGGTTGGACCAATCCCCACTCGACATACGATTTCTGTCATGTTGTCTACAACATTTAATGCGGTGTGACTGCTCCTTTGCGTGTCTGCTTTCTCCTAGCATCCTAGGTTGGTGATCCTTCACTCTCCTCCCTTGGATTCTATCATCTCGTGATGAGATACTGCTTTCCTGGGGTGTGCTCCTGTCCTTCACGGTTCACACTGCTTCCGTGCACAGTCTTCGGAGATGGTACCACGTGTCCATTCAAAATTATGTACTAACAATTTGCCCCTTTTCTTTCAGTTAATGATGTGGGCAATTATGGAAGAAAAACTCCACATATGCCGCCATTTTAAAATAATGGTGGACCCTTCCTTCATGCCTTTTCGTGGTTTGTGGGAGTTTGTGTTTTTTGTGATTTCTATAAATGATGGGTTAGAGACATGATCTTCACATTCTTCAGTCATAACTTCTCCTTCCTGCATGTTTTCATTGATTGCTGGTTCTTCATCTCTTCTTCTTTTGTTTCAAGCTTTTCTCAAATCCTGATGACACGAAAGCCATCAAGTTCTAAGTCCAAATCTTCCTCCAAGAAGTCGAAAGATGCTGTCATGGATTCGACTGTGTCTTCTGGTGTTCCTTCTTCATTGCAAGCTTTTCCTCGCCCTTCCGGTTCTTCTGGTGGTGTTGAAAAGAGTCTCTCCGTAGTTGGTGATAGTCTTGTTCCTGCAAGAGAAAGTAGGGGGCTCAACTATGAACTGGAGCGCCTTCGTCCTTCTAAGGATGATAGTTATCGTAATTGGAGTCTCGCCAAGATAAAGGAATCTTTTGACTTGACTCATTTTGATATTTCCTTCTGTGATGGTGATGTTGATGTTTTGACCGAGGATATGATCAGAAGCTTCCCTTATGATGAAAATTATTTGCTCATCTTTGTTGGTCAGTTAGCTGCAGGCCTCGTCCTTCCTTAATTTGTACGACCCTGGTGACACCTTCTTCATTGATGTTATCTCTGGTCGAGACAATCCTTCCCTGTGTCAGCAACTTCGTGGTATACAATAGTATACTGGAAACTTTTTTCGTATTCTGTACGAGTGTTGGCTCCGTGGTAGTGGACGTACTCGCATGAGATGTTATGACCCTTTATCGATGGTTCGTTAGGAAGATTATACTCCTCAGAATTTCAACTTGACCTGGGGGGAATCCGTTCAAAGCTCTAATGTGGTGCCTTGGTCTTTTGGTCCTTGTCGATTTGCCCCTTCTGCTAAGCAAATTCGTGACAAGGTTCCTCTCTTGCTGAGTGACTGCGATGACCCCCACTTGTCTGTTATTCCTGGGACAGTTAGTCTTCCTTTTCCTAATGATCAGAGGCTTCGTCTAAGTCGTGACCATCGGTGGATGCGTACCCCTCTTCGTGTCACCGTTCTGTGGGTTGCTGGTTTCAGGAAATCTCGGCCTGGCATTTTCATTCTTCGTCTAATGAAAGATCTTCCTCCTCGCTATCGAACATTTATCGCCTGGCGTTTTAATCTGACTCCTTCGCGGGTACGTATTTCTTTTTTATTCTTCTGCCTTTTGTTCTCATAACTTCTTCTGATGGGCGGTTTTCTTCTGTATGCTCAGTCTTTGAGAGCTAGCGCTCCTTCACCTAGTATGAGTGATAATACCTGTTCTCAGAAAAGGAAACTTGGTGCTGAGCTAGAAAAAGATGTTAGTAACAAATCAATCGGTGCTACTTCGTTGTCAAAGGTATGGGTAATCGTTGTTTCTCTTTGTGTATATGTAGTTTTCCCCCTTTGCCCGTGCTTTTGATAAATGGTTTTGTGATTTTTAGCCGGTTACTAGAAAGAAAAAGAAATCTGAGATGAAAACTGCTGGTGGAGTTGGTGCGCCCGAAGAGTCTTTTGCTTCCAGAGTGAGTGCGGGTGTCGAAGATAGTTTCGAAGATGTTTCCTTGGGTCACCATAGTGATGATGGTGTCGTGCAGGATAGCCAATACCTTGAGTTCTCAAGCTTCTATGGTTGTGGATATTACTGATGACGCTGACGTGCAGGATAGCCAATACCCTGAGTTCTCTTCTGCTAACGAAACACAAGTGAACTAGAAAAGTGCTGCTGAGATTTTATCATGTTCTGTCGAGGTTTGTATTCCTTCTTCGTCTGGTCTCCT
Organism: Papaver nudicaule; assembly: GCA_023529015.1. Classification (NCBI taxonomy): domain Eukaryota; kingdom Viridiplantae; phylum Streptophyta; class Magnoliopsida; order Ranunculales; family Papaveraceae; genus Papaver; species Papaver nudicaule. Next base: position 1,475 of record JAJJMA010301769.1, on the reverse strand, counting down.
TGAGTCGGTGGTGAGATCTGTTAACCAAGTGTCCCCCTTGTCTTTTGTTGTCGTAAATCCCGTGGACTGGTCTTCGTTTTACTTGAAAGACTCAGATCCCCCTTTAGGTTCACAAGTATCCATCTTTGATGATCGAGTGTCAGAGTTGCGGTCTGAACTTAACGCCGTTACGTTGTTGATGGATGAGTACAGACGTGTCACCGATGAATCGAGGGCTCGAGGAGAGGCTTTTGCCTCCGAAAATGCTCTTTTGAGAACTCAACTTCGTGACTTTGATGCGAAGGTAGCCGGTGTTGTTGCTTCCCAAACTGAAGGATTGAGTCTTACCTATGCCCGTTCTGCTGCGATAACTGTTAATGAAGCTTTTGCCGAAGCCGAGTGCCATTTCCCTGGTATCGCTTTCCCGAGGATGGATGTCCCTTAGTCGTCATTTCTTATGGAAGAAATTATTCGGAATTCCCTGCTTCCACCTGTATTTTGACCTGTTGGGTGAATTCCTGGCGATTTCTTGCCCCCGTGAATTAGTTTTCTTCTTTTTGTTTTGTTGCTGTAACTTTTGTAGCCGGATGTATCCGAATGGTAATATTGTTGATCATGAGATCTTCTCCTTAGTGTCTACTGTTATATTGTTGATCATGAGATTTTCTCCTTAGTGTCTACTGTTATATTATTGATCATGAGATCTTCTCCTTAGTGTACTATTCCATGCATTTCAACCTTCTTGGGTTAAGCATTATCTTTCAATCATCCTTGGCCAGGGGATGATTTAGGACATTAACCCGGAAAAAAGATTTTCCCGCTAGAGGCAACGTTTGAGTATCTCTATCATTGGGATTCTTATGTTTCGCCTTATACATATTAATGAGGATCCTAGAGATGACATGTGATCAGCATGTATGCTCCTGTCATGGAAATTGTTCTGTTGCGCTTAGGATGCTGGCAATTGTTTTGTTGTGCTTACATCGCTGTTACTTTGATACCTGTCACTTTTCGAGAAAAAACAATTTATTAATATACTGCGTCGTAGCGTCCTTCGTGGAAAAGTAACACAAGATAGATGGTAGAACTTCGGAATAGTAACTCCTGCTCCTCCATTCCCTTAAGGGTAGTACTTCTTAATGTATCGTGCATTCCATGGGTGTTGCAAAGTATCTCCTTGCATGTTTCTGAGATAATACGATCCCTTCCCTGCAATATCTTCGATGACATATGGTCCTTCCCATAAGGGGGCTAGTTTGCCCCATTCAGTCTTCTTTTGGTATGGTGGTATCTGCCTCATTACGAATTCTCCCACCGTAAAGTTTCGAAGAATTACCTTTTTGTTGTACTCCTTGGCGATCCTTCGTTGATAGTTCTCAATTCTTTGGAGCACAGTTTCCCTTCGTCCTTCTAGATCATCTAGTTTTTCGTAGATTAAATTCGTGGTTAGATTCTTATCTCAGGCTTCGGTCTTCGTCGTTGGGATGATAACTTCA
>JAJJMA010301763.1:0-10350 GCA_023529015.1 Papaver nudicaule | reverse complement strand
AACACTACGAAAGTACCCAGAGACGGTGCATTGTTTTTCCAGGTAAAAACACCTTAGTACACTTGTAAAGCATACTAACACAACTCGTAGTTATGTAGATAAGAATAAATATCAATTAGATATTAACTACTAAATTAGCCGACTATATTTCGAATGATAAAATAAGTAGAATATAAGTAATTCCATAAAGTCACAACTCATACTAACCTTTTGTCGATGAAGATGTAATGATGTTTTCTTGATTAAGCTCCAGCTTCGTCTTAAAGTTCTTACCTACCTAGTCTAACGTATCTAAAGTCCAAATTTCAGTAGAGTAAATCAAGAATTGTGTTTTGAAACCTAAAACTGACAACTAGCTTGACATACCAACACTAATAGGTTAGACCGAGCAATGCTCTAACTGGTGTCCACCAAACACATGTGCAATCTCCTAGTTGAGTTTGAAACCATGAAAGATGAAGTTATTTCAAATGACAAAGCTAATGAGGCTATCAAGAAGAGGGATAATTAATCAAGATTGTGAAGACACAAAAACTATTACGGCTCTGGTTCGTAGTATTGTCGACAAGAAGAGTAGTCCTAGCGATTCGTATGATAAGCTTTCTAAATGTTGAGACTTACGTTGATCTTATGATTTAAAAGTTGATTTTGTGAAATCCATATCTTGTACTTTTAAATCAAATTCCTCTTTGTCTTAATATTATGAATAAAATTGGTATTTTTATCTGCAATACCTATATTTTCTTTATTGAATACTCGTGTTATCGCAATGGGTTTCCGAGATATATACTTATTAATTGTTTATGCAGGTTTGATATAATATTTATCTTGATGACAACCTTCTTATGATGGTGACTATCGTTTTTGTTGGTTACGTATTTTATATGCAGGTTTGACAAAATTGATTTTGTAGGAAGAGTTGTGATACATATACTAGTCATAATACTACGTGATTCCTTGATGTATAATGACATGGGTTTTAATATGTATATAAATAGTGGTTTTCGAAAAGTTGTGCCGTTGTTCTCTTGTTTTGAAAATAACGACCAAAGGGGAAGAGTTCATTTTTGAACTTGCGCGTAATTTCCATATCATTGTGGGGAGAGTGGTTGTGGAAATATACGGGGAATTAATTTCACATCATTTTCTCCTGATAATCGCTAGATTATTCACTTAGTCGACTTATCGAAATACAAGAAGAATTGATTTCACATCATTTTCTCCTGATAACCGTTAGACTTATCGAAATTGAGGGGGGATTGATTTTGTATCAATTTCTCCTGATAGGCACTAGGTTTTTGCCTAGTTGGCTTGTCGAATAAATCATGGTATGTTATCTTTGATGTCGAATAAATTATGGCTCGTATCTTACAGGTTGTATCGAGTTCTCTGAACTTGGATGACATCTTATAACCTTCGTTATTTCAAACCTTTGTCAACTTTGTGACAAAAAGGGGGAGAAATATTGGTAGCTTGACTTGTTCATTCTATCATTTGTGTGACATATAAGGCTTAATGAGCATTATCATAAATAAAGATGACATTATGTGTTGTATAGATATAATAAGATTGAAACACTATTAAAGGGGAGTAACATATCATGTTATTGAAGTTCGTGTTACTATAAAAAATAACGAACTCATTGGATTTTAGCCACTAAGCAACAAAGTGTTTTTTATGTAATTCCACATGTGAAGAGTTTTTGTGACTAAATTTGACAAAGGGGGAGTGTAGGGACATAATTATGTTGAGCCACGTGTCACCATCCTAGAAGAGAAACAAGATAACGCATCATGAACGCGAAGCACGGAAGAGAGTCGAAGACCAATCATACGAAACATTGACCGCCAGTCGAAGATACCATCTCGATCCGATTACACCTTCAAAGTAGATACCCAGTTCGAGACCAAAGCTCCCCTCGAAGAGTAAACCAAACTCGAAGATGAAGTCCATCGACGAAGTAAACCGCCATATGCTCGCTACATGGAAGAAGACTAGAGCCGAAGTCACTTAACGAAGAGAAGACGATATGCACCGAAGACTGCCTTTACTTAGTAGCTAAGAAAAGGGTATTATAGTAATTATAATATAAATTTCCTCTATATAAAGGAAAAAGGAAATATCTGTAAGGAGAGAGGGGGCTTATCTTTTACTTTCTCTCTCTTCGTCCTTCTCCTCTACTCATCTTCTTCCCCACACAAAACTAGATCTAGAGCTCTCTCTAATGGAGATTTATGTAATCAAACACCAAGAACATAATAAATTCGTGATGTATGTTGCATTCATCACACCAAACACATTAAAAACATCACGTGTCTTCTACTTTACATTTTCCACCTTGTTTACTTGATTATGGTTCATATTGGTGGTACTAAGGATTCATTGGCTGTTAGGTATAAGATCTCTTAGCAGATTTTATACCGACACAGGGAGATTGTTAGAGCATGCTTGGTTGACCCCACTAAGCACTTATATGTCAAGCTTGGTTGTCATAATTTAGTGATAAAAAATCCTTCGCTTGAACACGTTTACTAAAGTCAAACTTTATTAAGTTACACTAAGGATACAAAAGATGGTTAGTATGATCTAGGAGACTAACTGAAGATTTGAAGATGATTGAAGAACAACGTACTTATTATCGACAAAAAGTTAGTCCTCTAGATAACATGATTCCAACTTATCTTCTGCTCTGAGCTGAAAGATATCTTAACTTATGTGTGGGGGCATAAAACCATCGAACCACGTGTCAACATCTCCAAGAGGAAGCATGATAAGCTAGGAAAGAGCACGTAATAGGGAGTAAAATCGAAGATTTGTCACCAGAAGTATCCCTCGAGGGGCAAGTATCATCGAAGAAACTTGTACACCCGACAAAAAGAATCGAAGAACGGAATTATCAACCTTAGCTTCGATGTCACTTCAATATGAACCGACTTACTCGACAAGATCTGACACCCACGATTGTGTATTTAGTCTTATTAGCTGTATTCCACTTTATATCTCGCACTATATAAGGCGAGCTCAGGCTCATTTGTAAGGGTTGGATTTTTTGGTAAGTCTTGAGGGATTTGAGAGAGACTAGGTTAGTAACTCTTACGTAATCTCCTATGGTCATTGAGCTTAGATCCATTGTAGATTAATCACTAAGAAAACTTTACATTTAATGAATCATCAGTTGGGCTTAATTTCTATTGTTTGGTTAGATAACTATTGTCTGCCTATGCTTTGTAGGTCTTTCGATTATTTTTTATAATTATTTCTTAGGGTTTTTAAGTTTCTTGCTTAATCTTTTCCTTTTTACATGTTTAGACTAAAATAAACTCCGCAACCTTAAGTTTCTAAAGATCTTAAGCTTTAGAATACTAAGGATATTCGAGCAAATCATCATATCAATGGATTGAAGTTTTCAAGGAATTTAAGCTTTGGAAAAAAAAATCAAATCAAGATCCAGAAAAGTTTTCAAGATTTTTATCTCAAGAAAACAGATGCTCTGAAATTTTCATGAAAAAATAGTTTCTGATTTTGGATTAGCAAAAATTCTATCAAATATGTAACTGTATAAAATCCCATTACTAGATCTTATACAGTACACCCAATCATACATTCACATACAACATACATTTAACACATGATATCAAAACAATAAAGAAGTAAGAGTTAGAGATACTTGACAACGAGTTTACTTGGTTCGTCCTCCTTAATGAGGCCTACATCCAAGGGAATCCACTAGAATAAACATGATTACATCACTCACCTTGTATAATTAAACTCTCACAACTAATCTCTAAGAAGTCGTTCTCACAACACTGGACTAAGGATAGCAAGGAGATAAGATCTACTTTTCCTCTCTCTAGACCAGGACTCCAATCACTCAACCACTCTAACAATGGGGGTCTCTCGCCTTATATAGTGAAATATTACAATGCAGCTAATAAAACAATCTTACACCCTGACACCATTTTGTCTTCAATCCCCCAAATGGGATGTCGGCGAACTCTACTTCTTCTTCAATGTCTCAGCGAGCTTCCACTTATTCTGGATAAGATTTGCTGACGCGGAATCAACTGAGTCAACGAGTCAACTCTGACATTATATCCGTTCTGATCACTAATTAATGCCCAACTACTTTCGATGACGTGTCATTCTCTCGCTAACACGACTTCGCCCTTCCATTATTCTCATGAGCTTCGCTCATGTAGCCTTAGCTGCTTCGCACGCTGATTTCTCTTATTAGGTAACTCGCCAAGGGCTCTCGCTGATGATTCTATACTTCTCAAAGGCAGTCTTCTCATGTAACTTCACTTCTAAGATGATTTTATGAGGTAAAGGCATTTTCTACACTCACAATACCCTTAGGGTTTTCCCTATCTTATTTCGCCAAAAGAAATAATAGGGTCATTTTAGGGTTTTCCTCTACAAAAGCCATCTCAGGAAAGTCATGAACTCCCTCTTCACTTGAATGCAGTCATTTAGGGAAAGATAGTTATGGAGGATCTTCGAGAATTTCAATTTTTGGTGGGTAGATCTGAGAAAATCAGAGGTTCCAGGGAATATCCGGGATAACCAACATAAAATCCTTACGTCAGAAATTTTATGTGTCTGTATAAAATCTGCTAAGAGATCTTATACCCAATAACCATCAAGAGATTTCGTTAACAAAAGAGTTTAAAGAGCTGATTTGGTATAAGAGGTGCATCGAGATTGAACAATAGACTGTTTCGAAGTCGAAGAGATTTTAATAACAAAACCATAAGTAAAATAAAGACCAAAGCATTCATTAATGTAAAATATTTCACTGACTATTTCTACATGGATCTTGTGCTTAAAGGCATGAGGATATTAATCACTAACCTAGTCTCTCTCAAAAATCCCAAGGCTTATAAAAAAAATCCAACCCTTACAAATGAGCCCGAGCTCCCCTTTGATAGATGGAGTCGTTAGTGGACTACAACTAATAAGACAAAAATACTCAATCGTGTATGTGTCAGAAATTGTCGAGTAGGTCGGTGGTCTTCGAGATGTCCTCGAGGTAGTTGTTCCTTCGTATTAGTATGGGCATCCAATTCATAACCAATTGGCAAAGAACAAGTAGTTGTTCTCGAGGTAGTTGTTCCTTCTTAGCTCTTTATTCGAACTACGAATTTCCTGGTATCGAGTTTATTTCCTTCGATGTCTTCCAGGCTGTTTTCTATTAAGGGCGCATCTTTTCAGATATTCGATTAGGATAACTCACTGCTGTACGAGATCCTCTCAGGTTATGTTCCATGCTTCGCGGCCCTTCACCTGTCATCCTGCTTCTGTTCTTGGATCCTGACACGTGTCTCGATGGTTTTATGCCCTCATAATTCGCCTCTTTCCTTTTTCGAAGATTAGAGATGTTCGAAGAAGAAAACTCTGGTATTCTGTCTCCTGACATGTGTCCAGTCTTTAATTCCGTAACTGACACACATAGCTTAGATTTTTCGAAACCACCGCCCCTTTTCACCTGCTGACCTGCTATGCCGGTTCGCTCCCTTATTCTATTTAAACCCATCTTCTCTCTCCTTCAAAGCTTTGTTTCTTTCTTCGAATCTCCTTCTCTGTAAAATTTCTTATCTTTTGAATCCTTTCCTACTCCTTGTTTCTTGCTTGGATAATGGTGAGTTTTGGCCTACTCTCCTTGCACTTTGTTCTAGATTCTTGCTTTTAACTACTTTCTTCTGCGGTTGTATTTCAGGCTCCTAAAAAGAATATTGTTTCTGAAGAAATCGATGCTTCTGAAGAGAATATTGCTTCTGAAGAAATTATCGCTCCTAGAAAGATCGTGGATCCTAGACTTTCCTGAGATTAAAGAGCCAAACGTCTTGGGTATAATGAAGAACTTTTCCTCTATAAGGAGATTGCTCATGCTGAGCCTTTGTCCCCTGAGCTGCTTCTTCAAAATACAACTGTAATGCCGATAGGATTATAGACACCGGTGAGCAACTGGATGCTGGTCTACCTCTTCCTCTTTACAATCCAAAGATTCCACTATTTTATGAGATATATATTCCAAAATTGCCCCTCCTCGAGGTGTGATGCAGTTGACCTGTAATTCCGAACATAGCCCGTTCGGAAGAGAGATCAAACTACTATCTAGATATCCCGAAGCACTCGCAGCCTCCTAGCTACTGGACCGCCAATAATTTCTTTAAACACTATCGAGTTGAGATGGGCTTGAAGAAGGAGGCTTCTCCTTGGGGTGTTAGATTCGTGAAGGTTCTTGGTAAAAAACATGTTCTCGATGATGTGGACCCTACTAGGTCGACCACGAACAAACTACTCCGTCATTCGAGTGATGATGCGTGGTTTACGAAGCCTCTGCTCATCAAAGGTCCTATTTTATATGGTTATGTTGATGAGGAGAAAAGGGTTGATCGTACCAGCTTCAAGAATGGTCATGATTTTAAAGTTGTTGAGTATTATCCGATACACCTCTCGGAGAAAGAGCAAAAGGAATCTCATAGGAATATTGTTGCTTATAAGGCGAAGGTACGTTGCTTTTACTCCTGCTTTTTCATTCTCCTTAATTTGTTTTCTCACCTCCTCTTTTCTCAGAAAGAACAAGAAAGAGAGCAGGACCAAGAACAAGATGATGGTTCAAAGAAAAAGTAGAGAAAAACTAAACAAGTTGATGCTAGAAAGGGGACAAGTGGTCAAGTAATAACCACAACTTGCCTCAGCTAAGCCCTGGGTATGAATACCTGCCTATGTTTGTTTCCTAATGAATTGGTTACTTTTCAGCAGAGCGGGATGATTCTGAAGTTGTTGGTGAAGGTGATATAGAGTTTTTCATTGGAGATCCCAAGCGTAAGAAGGTTGCGAAAGGAGTTTTAGTAAAGGATGATGCTTCAAAGGAGGGTACTTCAAAAGGATATGCCACAAGGGCTGCTACTAAGGGTCATACAAGGTGTGAAACTGAGAGAGGCGAGAAATCCTCGAAGGATGTTGTTGAAGAGATTGAAGAAGAAGATACCGAGGATGATGATGATGTGTTTAATGTCCTCCAAAACAGTCGCTGAAAAAACCTCTGCCAAGATCCTCTCGTAGTGAGGATGTAGCAACGAAGAGGGTCGCTGCCTCTGTCGCAGAGTTTAAATCAAGTCTACCCACTTCTGGTGTACACTTGGATGTTTACAGAAGTAATCAGTAGCTGATTGATGCTCCCAAATTGCGACTAACTGGACCCTCCCTCGATGGTCCTTCAGTGCTTCAGGATTTTTCTCACAGGTCTTATTCTGAAGAAGAGATTAGGAAATTCACGGAAAGCTGTTTTCGAGCTGGCGTTGTTGCCCAGGACATTGCTGAGCATTTCAAAGCTTATGCCAAGAATCCCTCGAAGGGTCGGCTCGATGCTGGACTTGCAAATTTCATTTCACAAGTTTTTTCTAGAGTCTAGGATGGCAAGAATTTTGATTCGGAATGGGCCAACCACCAGGATTTCTTCGAGGGGGTAAGCATGTTTCCCTGATTGTTAAGGTTTTGTCTGCCTCTACCGTTGCTAATATTGTTTTCTTTGCTGTCTTATCATCATGGTATGTACCTACTGAACCTATCCAAGGCACGAGGGAAGGAGATTGCTTGTCTCGACGGAGAGATGGAAAGCTTACGTCATGAGAAGGAGGATCTCTGTACTGAACTTTTGAAGCTTAGAGGTAAGACGATTCCTATTGTAAAGTTTCTTAGGTTTCGCCTTTATAGCAATGGAACTAATTTTCTGTTGTTTGTGAGCAGGCAGCGTGATTGATTTGGGAAAGCATCTCGATGAGGTTGTTCGCGAGCGAGATACTTATTCTGAAAATTTAAAGACTCAAATTGGGTTGGTTACGAAGTTGCAGTTAGATTTAAAGAATAAGGAGGGAGAATGCGTCTCGTTGAAGAAGAATCATGATGTTATCTTAAACAACAAGATTGAAGAGATGAATATGCTTAAAGGGAAGGTTCCTTCGCTAGAGTAGCATATAGATGATGAACCAAAAAGAACAAGACTTTTTAGCCGCATGCATACTCGTGATCTTTTTAGAAGCTTTGGGATGAAACCAATGTTCTATCCCAGATGCACGGATGACCCTAATGTTGAGCTGGAGTTGATGCCGATTTAAGAAGGTTCAGATTCTGGTGCGGGAGATGATAGCGAAGAAAGTTGCTGGCGAGTTGAGTTCTGAGGAAGAGTCGAGTGGTGAAGAAGATAACGAGGGTGACGATAATGAGGGTGGTGAAGAGAGTGATGGTGATGGGAGGGGAATCAAGGTGGTGGAAGAAGTAGAGGGCGAGGATCCAATTAGAGAAAATGAGGTGGTAGAGGTGAAAGGAACGGAGGGCAAGAAGCCCATTGGTGAGTATAAAAAGGTGACGGAGTCCGCGGAATCGATGGTCGAGAAGCCAACATGAGAGAATGGAGAGAATCAAGGCGAGGGGATTCAAGTTGGAGAGCCCAAAGAAAATGTTAAGAAGAATGCAACCGTCGCTGATGGTGCAATAGATGGTGATGGTGGTAAAGGTATTGAACCTGAAAGTCGAAGTATTGTAAGAGATGATAAGAAAATTCCCAGTACTATTTATGCTCGATGGTTTTATGCCCCCACATTCTAGGAATTCTATTGGATCGTACAACAAAGGAAATCGCCCTCAAATTTCGTTTGTCAGAATCGGTTATACCCATTAGCATACATGTCAGACCTTTAGAGTACAAAGGTAGTTACACTGGACCTCACTTGTCGGTTATTTTTTGTAGGTCACTATCAAAATCCATGGCATCGAAGTCCACTGCGATACCAAGACAAGTAATAGGCACATCGAGGAAAGACAATACAAGGCAGTCTGTCAGCAAAGGAGTTTCGCCAAAAATGGGAAGCACGGTTCAGCACAGGGGCGGAGCTAGGAGGTTTTGTTTGTGGGTGAGACATTTTTGCAGCTGTAGGCCGCTAAAAAAAATTTAGGTGTTTATATTCATGGGCAATGAACAGTAAATAAAGATAAGGTATTATTTTGCATTATTGATTGATGGGTATCCATAGAAACCTAATTGTGATGACCAATTGCTGAATTTCGGATGAATCATACGTTTGATAAAACAATAAAAACCCTAACTTTTAATAGCTTTAGCAAACCAAATTCAAGAATAGTTGAACTTAAAGAAAAGAAGGTTAAGAAATTAACCTATTATGGTTCAAGTATCAGTGAATCGATCTCGATCATCTGCAAATCTCTGATCTCTCTACACAGAGATAGTGCTGGGTGGTAAAGGAAAGAAGAAAAGAAAAATAATGGTTTTCAATTTCAGTTTCTATTGTCCTGTCGGGAATAAGAGTAAAGTCAATAAACGTTTTTAATCCAATTTCAGTTTATAACTTTGCACTCACACTTATTTTTATTTACAAATTAACCTAGCCTATTCTAACTAAAACTGAAATTTTCGTGGGTGCATATGAGTCCAGATGAAACCACCTGGCTCCGCCTCTGGTTCAGCATAAGGAGCATAGGGCAGAGGAAAATGTGCATATTCAAGATCTAGGACCAGATGAGAAAGGTTATCCGGAACAACAAAATGATGAAGCCATGGAAAGAGCGAAAGGAGGCAAGTCAGACAGCATGCTACAGATAGGACAACCAACATAGGAAGAAACGATAAGAGCAGAAAAATTTAAAGCGCTCATGAGAAAAAGTAGAAAACTCAAATTAAAGTTGTTTGATGCTAACAAAAAAACTGTTGAAAAACCAGCATCGAACTACAAAAGAAACAACGAGGGAAATTCTCGTCCAAATGAAAATTCGCAGTCAAAACGTAATTCGCCATCGAAAAGCACTACTCACACAAAAGCAAGCTCACACTAAAAGCCAATCCCCTCGGAGAGGGGAAACGTCAAAACATCGTCCCGAGCCCAGCATACATTCGAAAGGTAATAACATACACTTGGTATATGAAAGCGAGCTACCAAGAAGAGATGCAGAAGCTGCTGCCATGCAAAAAGTCATGATGGATGAAATCGAGGCAATGCGAGCTGAACTCCTCGATAGCAAGGCAGGGCCAACAATAAATTTAAAGCTAAAGGATGCCATCAGCGAGGTGCATTGATCACCCCTCAGTTCTGAACTTCTCAGCAAACCTATTCCAATCAAATGCATAATGCCGATTTTAACTCCATCTTCGATGGAAATGGCGACGCAATGTACCATGTAAAGATTTATCAGAGGTTGTTCTTGGCATGGGGAGATAAAGATGAGGTTCTCAGTAAGTATTTTCCATCCAGTTTGAAAGGTGAACCACTAGCTTGGTACGACAGCTTACCTGTATGTTCGATATCATCTTTAGGAGACCTAGCAAGAACTTTC
>JAJJMA010301737.1:13237-47430 GCA_023529015.1 Papaver nudicaule | reverse complement strand
TGAGATGGGACCCATCGTGAACAATGAGGACAATGAGGACAATGAAGTTGGAGGAGAAACAAATGAACCACCTTAGCAACACAATTAGAGGCCATGCTCCAAGATCAGAGAGAACAAGAAGAAGGCTTGTATGCTTTGGAACCAGGCCTGAAGGTATCAAACCAGAGATGACAACGAAGTAAACTCCGGATCTCCAAGAAGCAACTTCTTGCTAAGAAATATGACCTTTGCACAAGCACCAGTGTGTGTGCCACGAAGTTTTCAGGGGAGAGAAAATACACTCCGAAGAGAAATACACAACGTCCCAAGTTACTCCATTTCACACGGGGTACCATGGCAGTCTCAGAGCCTCGGAATGCCAGCTCAGCCAATAGGAAGGGCACTCGATCCACCGCAGATGGAAGAAATGGCTACCCAGCTCAAGGTAGTCATATACCAACTTGCAGATTTGAATTCAAAGCAAAGGGGATATAAGCTGGAAGAACCCAAGCAAGAAGCAAGAACAACTCTGTTATCCAGCTGAATGAAACGAAGCAAGATACCACCAAAGTGTCCACTCCCAAATTTCGCATTCTATGATGGAGCCACAGATCCAGCAACACATTTGAAATACTATCTTCGGGAGTTGGCCTACTGGGACACGAATGATGTCGTGTTGTGTAGATATTTTCCCTCCAGTTTGACATGAATGACGTTGGTCTGGTTCGACAACCTTAAACCAAATTTCAGTGACTCCTTCGAAGAATTGTTAGACATCTTTGTGAAAACCTACATGTACAACAAAGCACCAAGGCAGGACTGTACTAACTATTTGCATAAGCCATATGGCAAAGAGAAACACTTCAAGCAAACACAGAGAGATGGCAGAAGGTATGCCAAGCTATCGGAAAGGTCAACCTGGAGATCAGTATCAATTGTTACAAGTTCGGGCTGGACTTAACGTCTTCTATCTTCGTTGAGTTACACGCACATGCACCAGCCACCGAAGGGGAGTTATGAGTAATTCAAGATAAGTACATCTGGCTGGAGAACATTCAAAGGGACCACCCCAGAGCACAAGCAGTCGACAGGTCTAATCCACAGAGAACCAACTCCCTAGGGTCTACACCAGAGACAGGGAAGCGTTCGGCGGAAAGGGACACTTCGTTAAGTTTTGAAAAGAAGCCCACGTATAAGGATGGAAAAGCGGGGGATAGGGGAAAGAAGGACTACTCTGATATGGTTTATTCCAACCTAACGATACCAATATCTGAAATTTTGAAGAAGGAAGGGGGACGACCATATTTTCCATATCCTTCCACGAGAGGAAAACAAAGAGATGAGACTAAGAATCATAAGGATTATTGTGAATACCATCAAACTAGAGGTCATGACACCGAATCTTGAAAGTATTTGAAGAATATAGTACAAAGATACATCAATCAAGGGGACTTCGTACAGTACGTGCAACTACCAGGACAAGCAGCATCCACAGTCGTGCAGGATAAGACAGTTCCGCTCCCCGAAGGATTCAAATCTCTCAACATGATCACGTTTAAGCAACAAGCAGAGCCTTCGTTGCCAGGAGACATTTGTAACAATCTAAGAACAAGAAGAAAAATCTCAGAACATGAGATATACAAGTTGAACGGAGCGTTAACAGACGACTGAGAATAATGGATGGCGACACCCCTAACATTCTCCACCAAAGATATCAGTCAGGATGTAGAAATGCACAATGATCCCTTGGTCGTAACTTTTCCAATCCACGGTTGGAACGTCTCGAAAATATTGATAGAAGAAGGAAGCTCGCTCAATGTATTGTTTAATGAATCCTATGTACGAATGAGGCTGAGAGATGATCATATGGATGCCTCGACATGCACGATCTATGGATTCAATGGATCTGCATCAAAACCAAAAGGAAAAATAGTTTTGCAAGTGGATGCAGGGCCAATGAAAACAATGGCCAGATTCAGCATCGTGAACGCACCATCACCTTACCATACTATCATGGGGAGACTATCGGTCCACCGACTCAGAGGAACTGCATCAACCTATCACCAACATCTCAGATTCCCCACACCCTATGGCGAAATGGAAATCAAATGAGATCAATAGGACGCATGAATATGTGATGTGGCCGAAGCAAGGCACCACAACGAAGCTCAAGAAGCCTTGAAGATAAATAAGGGAAAGCGAAAGGAGGATGAAAAAGAAGATACAAAGAATACAACAAGGAAATTGAAGCAGCAAAGGAAGCTTTTGTAATCCCCGCATCGTCGATAGCATCAACATCAACAACGAGGGATAAATAACAATTAAAGAACGTCACTCCTGTCGGACCTCCAAAGCAGTTGTTCTCATCGATAGAACCAACATGGAAAATCAACATTGGGACCGAGGCGCTACCACGTTCAGTAAGCATCGAGACATTATTGGAGGAAGATATGGAAGTGAAGTTACAAGAGTTATTAAGGGAATACTTAGATGTATTTGCGTGGACCATGAAGGATATGTCAGGAATAGTTCCAGCAGTAGTGGCCCATCACCTTTGGATAAACTATAACACCCCACCATTCAAGTAACGGATAACAAAAGTAGCACTCATTTATCACGAAGCAATGGGGAAAGAACTTCAAAAGCTCATGCATCCAGGTTTCATTAGAGAAGTAATGTATCCCACTTGGATATCCAACATAGTAATCGTAGCCAAGAAAAACGGAGGAGTCAGGATTTGCATTGATTTCAGCAACCTCAACAAAGCATGCCCAAGGGATAGATATCCTTTTCCAAGCATAGACCAACTAGTAGATGCTACTTCGGGTCACAAACTACTGTTATTCATGGACGGTTATTCAGGATATAATCAGATAGCTCTGGCTGAAGAAGACCAAGAGCACACAACATTTTTTTTACCCCGAGGGGCCTGTACTGTTATACCAGGATGCCCTTCGGTCTAAGGAATACAAGGCCAACCTATCAGAGGTTGGTCGACAAAATATTCAAACAGTGGATTGGGCGAATTTTAGAAATCTATGTGGATGACATGCTCGCCAAGAGCATAAAATCGCAAAATCATCTAGATGACCTCAGGGAAATATTCGAAGCCATGAGAAATTGTAAAATGAAGGTCAACCCAGATAAATGCACCTTTGGGGTAACCTCGGGCAATGTAGTTGATATCCTTTGTATCGGCCGATATTATCCCGATATATCGTGTATCGCCCTTGGACCTATACGATACCCAAAATATCCCCAATACAAAAATTGACCGATAAAATCGTTTGTATTGCCCGATACATACCGATATATCGGTGTGACCGATACATGGATAAAATCAACAAGGGCAAATTTGTGTATATATATATATATATATATATTGTTTTTAGCCTCCTTTATCGCTTGAAGCGCCAATTGGTAAGAACCAAAACTAAATTCTTTATCTTAAACATAAATGCTTTTAAGTCTTAAGCCAAAATTGTGTCGTCCTACTTAACTATTTATAGCTGTAGGGGATTTCAAGTTGCTATTGGCTACTAATTAATTGTAGATTTTGATATCATATTCCCTTTACATTAATCATTAATAATCTTATGAAAGTACTTAAACTAGTGAGCAGTATAATACATAGATAAACTTGGAATAATTGAAATTGTGAGGTTGTTTATGTATCCCCGATTATATCCGATATTATCTTTTGTATATGTGTATCGTCTTTAGCCGATACGATACCGATACATGATATTAACTACTTTGACCTCGGGGAAATTCTTAGGTTACCTGGTCACTAAGAAAGGAATTGATGAAGTGGATCCAGAAAAAGTCAGAGCCATCATGGACATGCCCTCTCCAAAAAATTTGAAGGATGTACAAAAATTAAGCGGAAGGCTAGCATCCTTAGGGAGATTAACGTTCATCAGACAAATGCAAGGACTTCTTCTCCACATTGAAGAAGGACTGCCGATTTGCGTGGAAAACGAACTGTCAACAGGCTTTCGAAAAAAACTTAGAAGCACCTGGTTTGTAATACCCCGATTCGGTAGGTAGGGTTCCCCGATTAGAATATAGATAATGGTTTGTCCTTTCCTAACACCGAGGCCTTTTCAAGCATACTTAACTCAGAAGTTGGAAAAAACCTTGCAGTTAAGCGTGCTCGGGCGGGAGTAGTCTAGGGATGGGTGATCTCCGGGGAAGCTGCTGCCAGATGAGCGTAGCGGTGCCTGTTGAAAACCCCACACTGCCGGATGACCGCAGTGGCTAAGTGGGGACAGTATCGGTGGAGGGACGGGTCGTTACAGATGGTATCAGAGCTTAGGTTAGAGAGACTTTAGGATTGGGGTGTGAGCTTAAGACGCTTTCAGTGAGTATATCCAGGGGTTGGATGCACTCTCCAGCATGTACTTGTGCATTTGGTAGAGTAGCAAGTTTGTTTGGTTTCTTAGTTTCGGATATATATAAAACAACTCCCTAACAACTTTTTCTGTGTGGATTGTATCTTGTGCTCATAATCAGTACTCCATATATCTTGTGTTTGGTTGTTTATTTCCTTGTTAATAGTTGAGTGTCTAATATGCTTGCGTTGCTGAGTGTACATGATTCCTGGTAGATTTATCAGTAAGTAAAAGTGATTGCTTTAGTTTCACAAACTTAGTTTTGCTCCCTAGCTAACGAAACTAGTTATTCTGATATTATGAGTAGATAAAAGTGATTGCTTTAGTAAGTTCACAAACTTAGCTTTGCTCTATAGCTCATGAAACTAGTTAATTTGATACTATGATGTCATGAATTAGTGTGGTGGGTGCTGATGTATTAATCAATGTCATGGTTTTTTGAATATATCTGCATAGCTAAAATGGATTTAGAAGCAGGAAGCTCTTATGTCCAGACTCGTATGACTTTATTTTTTAACTTGTGAGGATAATTTTTCATTACCATAAATGTGTCTGATCAAGTGATATATTTATGTGACGAGTGTCACAAACCCGTGAAGCATTTCGTAGGCTTTAGTGCATTGTGTTCTCATTCCTATGAAGAAATCATGAGATCGGGATGCGTTCCCAAGCTATACATATAATACATGTGCTAAGAAAAGTTGTACATAAATGCGTTCTGAGCATAGTACCTGGATATGTTTCCTAATAGGTGCTTATTTAGGTGTATATCGTGTTCAAGATCTTTGTCATTGATTTATATTGATTATTTCATCAGATAGGTATCTGTAGAGACTACTAAGGGTGTTCTTAGTTGTATTTAGCTTGAGGTGCGAGGCTACTCATTTCTCTCATTTTTAAAATGCCAATGGTAACTGTACATGTGGTAGTCTTCCGAGTGTTTCGAGTGGTCTTTGTTCAACCTCCAAATAGGTAGGTATATTTTTGTGTTAATCTTGTACGAACGGGAACTCAAGACTTAGACACTTGGGTCAGTAGTTGAATTTGTAAATAGGAAGTACAACTCATTATAAATGGCCGTAAATAAATAAGGCTAGGATAAGAATCAATATTCCTTGCAAAGGTCATATATAGTTTGTTCGACTAGTTTCTAAAGGAGTTAGATAACTATCGAAGATTTGGTTTGCGATCTTCTTATAATCAGATTCATTAGAAGAAACAAAAAATATTCTTAAGGTTGTGTTCTTGACTTGGCATGGTTCTTATGTGTTTGTGGTGATGTCTTTTGGGCAACAAAGATGTGTTTATATGTGGATTTAATGGATCAGGTATTTAGAGATTTTCTTGAGCGATCCGTCATCATTTTTTTAATGATACTCATTTATACCCTAAGACTTAGGATGAGCATTAGGAACACTTAATCCTAGTGTCGCAGACCTTGAGGAATCATCAGTTGTCTGCTAAATTCTTAGATATGTTAACAACAGCTGGTCAAGTTTTTGGGCATGCGAGTTGAAACAGGTAATTCATAGGACCCTTCGAGATTGAGGTAAGGTTGGGTTAGAACAACCCACAATGGTTTTCTTGGTTCAAAGTTGTCTTGTTTTAGTTGAACATAAACGTTTTACTTAAAACTTTTCTCGGATTGTGAGTCCGCTCACTAAACTAACTAAGAAAAAAAGTACAGTTTGGTTGCCATTCGAAGTGAAGATTTTTTTTCAAGAGCTTAAGACTAAGCCTACTTCGGCGGCACCCCTACTGACCTTCACAGAACAACGGAAAAAGTGATTTATCAGATGCTTCGATGCACGGTTCAGGTGTTTTGATCTAGGAAGGGAGGGCTATTGCATTATTAATATCCGTATATAAATAAAAAAACGTGTCATGAAAATAATTATCCGAACTTGACTTGGAGTTGATTACGGTAGTTTGTCTCTAAAGTTGTGGCATCATTACCTATTTGGTGAAAGATCTTAACGATCACAAGGTCGTAAGTATCAATTTAGGACGGCAATGGTTAAGAAATTATAAAGGAGTACATTTTTAACGTACAATATCATCATGGTAAGGCAAACATCATAGCAAATGTCTTGAGCCGAGGAAAAAAAATGTTTGATCATTGTCATGACGGCAGAGACTGGAATATGCTAGAGACAGTTGTCGAGTTTGACCTATTCATTTGAAAGTCTTCGACTTATCAAGCATTATCTTTGTGTAATCTCATAGTACTACCAACGTTTATTAGACACATCGTCGGGGCTTGAGGATCAAATTTTAGGTCAGTTATGCGAAATTGTGATGCCCAATTGAGACATGAATCATGAGGTGATAGAATGGTTCTTGTCGTGGTCGCTACACTGTCCACACTAGTGGAACAAAACATCTAAGGATTTAAAGAAGATAGTTTTGATGGCCGGGTGTGAAACGAGATTTCAAAATACGTTTCCAAATGCCGAAATTATTTAAAATTATACGCCAATGTTGGAAAAACTAGAACCAATATGAGTACTAGGATATCGTCTCTATGAATTTTTATAATTGGTTACCAGATCAAGAAAGTTCATGGCTCCATTCCGGTGAAAGCTAGTGTATTTTTATTTTTAATTAAAATTTTACACTTCTTACAACGTGGACAGATGCAACGTTTATGAAGATTAGATCATGTTGTGTCATGGAGTGCTAGTGTCCATTGTTTCGATGGAGGTGATTATTTGACTGCCAAATTTTGTTGGGGACTTTGCCAATCTACGAGATCAGAGTTGCATCCTAATACATTGGTTCATTCTCACATCAGATTTAATTTTCTAGCAATAGCATTTGCCGCTTTAGTATTGGTATAGATCCATTTGAAGCTCTGTATGGAAGACCTTGTCACTGACCTATGTGTTAGGCAGAAATAGGAGAGAAGAGCTTTTAAGGACCTTAGTAGGCTGAAAATTCTATTCGTGGATTGCCTTTGTAAGGCTCAGAGTAGGCTCAGAGTTACGCGGATAAGAAATGTCGACCACTACCGCTTGAAGTTGGAGATGAGGTGTTGCTTATTGTATCTCATATGGGAGGTGTGATGAGGTCTGGGAAGAAAGGTAAAGTTGACACCGCAATTTATTATACCATTTTAAATAACTGAGAAGATTGGAAATGTAGCTTGCAAACTAGTCAGGAGTGCACAACATATTTCATGTTTCCATGTTATGAAGACTCTTAAGAGATGATCGAGAGAGCTTATCGCAAGCGGATCTTAGTGAGTTGGTTATACAACCTGGTGCCACCTATGAAGATAAATCAATTTGGACTGTAGATCGGCAATTGAGATAACTTCGGTCTCAAGGAATACCGCCTGTTATAAGATGCAATGGAATCCGCAAGATGAATGTGAGGCTTCTGGGGAACGTGACGATGTCATTCGTCGTTCTTACCCCATCTCTTTCATAACGAGGTAATCTTTTGAGTTCGAGGGCGAACTCCTTTTCTAGTGGGGAGACTGTAATATCCAACCTTTTTAATACATATTTTGGGCTCAAGGGTGTTTTAGGTGTAAAACAATAAAGAGAATCTGAGGGGTAAAGTGTGATGATGTAATATGAAATTGTAATGGTATTCGAGAGGTCAAGATCGAACAAGACTCGCCTAAACCAAGAAATGGCCGTTCGAGTATTGCTTCAGTTACAAGAAGAGGAAATAGGGTTGGTTTCAGGGAGGGAAGCCGAGAAAGATGAGATCAAAGAATTGCTATGATTTCTGTGATGTTGTGATTAAAATTGCTAAAAGAATGGATATTCAGTTCTCACTAGATATTGAATGCTGAATGAGAAGAGTTAATCAATTATTGATGAGATAGATTGATTATACTTGCACTGAATTGAACTGTTGAACTTGTCTGTTCTATCTTTCCAAACTGGTCGAGTGACCTATTTATAGCAATAAAATTCCAACTGATCTCGTAAGAAGTGGAAGAAGTGGAAGAGTGGGAGTGTGGAGTAAGTGGGGCAAGTCTTGCGCCTAATATTAGGGAAGAATAACATCCCACTTTCTCATCCCCTCTTTTCAGCAATGTTCACACGACTTAGTTTCTTTCCCGTTGAGTGATTGAGCCGTTTCAATCACACGTGTCGTAGACCGCCAAACCAAAACCCTAAAGAATATCCCCCCAAGTAACTTACTTGATTCTCGTAAGATTTGTTAAGTATTGAATATTGTTAAGTCAAAGATGACTAAGTGTAAAGTCGTACCAATTACTGGTAAACTCAGGACTTCACATAAAAATAGAGAATTAAGCGATAAGCTTGTGTATGACTTTTATGTCTGGTATAAGGAATGAGCCGGGCAATCGCCATTTAAACCAATGAGAGAAGTCTAAGCATTGAGCTATGCAATCGCCATTTAGACTGAGAGGATTTCAGCAACTCTATGTGGCAATAGTCAAGTAAATACGACTTTCGATTTGCCATTAATATGAGAAATTGGCTTGTGGCATGTAATGCACCAATTTCCTGAGTAATAGAGACATATGAATGTCCAAATAATATAAGTCATAGACATGAGCCATGATTAAGAATTGTAGCACTGATTATAGAAGCAAGTCTATAATCAGGAAAACAGACGAGTGATGCTAACATAGCGTAGCTTCAACCAAGAATGCATGAGTGTTTCCAATTCAAGACCTAAAGATAGGCCACATGAATAATAATAAGCCATGTTGCATAGCATAATAATCTTATTAGAAATTTAGATATAGGATGTATGAGGATGGACCATAACATTACGTCATATTCAGATTTCTGGACAGTTTGCGTGTTATCCATTCCAAAAATCACCCAGGCCAACCTATATTCGCTAAAATAACGAAATTTTAGTATGTTATGGGGAACTCACAGAGGAGAAACTTTCGTGAGGGAAGCTTCTCCTAATTATTCACGGATTGGGCTGTAAAAATCATCCTTTGAGGCAATTCGTAATCTGCCAGATTTCCGAATTTGATTAGTAGACTAGAATATTATGGATTCAATAAAGCCCGTAATCATCTAGGACTTGGATCAGCGAGATCCATAAGTAGAGGCAACTCAAGAATGAATAAGTGGGACCCTCAATATATGGTGAGTGATAAAAATGGGCCCTACTATTGTTTTGTAGGCAACCTATGAAAGTGGGGTCTACAATAAGAGTTGCGCTAGCAATAAAAGTGAGGCCATGACATGGATCATGGCTAAAGGCCCAAAAGTATAGGGCCGTGGCATGAGCCACGACCAAGACCAAGCTAGGGAAGGAGATATTTTAGCTTTAGGAAGGCAAGGGATGACCGTGAGCAAGGGAATGGCCGTGGGCCTCCATGAGCGTGAGATAGGGATGACCATGAGGCCTCCACGAACGTGACTATGGATGGCCATAAGGCCTCCACGAACGTGAGCTAGGGATGGCCATGAGACCTCCACGAACGTGACTAGGGATGGCCATAAGGCCTCCACGAACGTGAGCTAGGGATGACCATAAGGCCTCCACGAACGTGAGCTAGGGATGACCATAAGGCCTCCACGAACGTGACTAGGGATGGCGTGAGTTCAAGCATAGGCTAAGGCGCGTGCACAGGCACAAGCGCATGCATAGGTATTTTATGTGTAAGTTAGGGATATGAACCAAGCTACTAGGCTACGGTCGTGAAAGATCAAAACATGGCTATGATGATCAAATTTCTTATCCCTATTGTAAAAATAAATGCATACCTTGTCTCGAGCTATTCCAGGATGCCAGAAATTGATGCAAAATTACTCTTGCGACCTCCTCGCCAAAAACCACCATCAACAAAGGGTACCTAGTGGATTTGGATACCTTTATTAGCATGGCCCTGGATGATTAGGAGAATTATAAATAAAATAGATTTTCACTCTTTCCTTTGGTCCCTGATTGTGTCCCTGATTATGGTAAGGTGGTTAATGAAGTAGTGGGGATATAATGGTTTTTCTTAGTTAATAGATTAGTAAATATTGAATCCAAAAAATTGATTTGATGTTAACAGCAAGTGACTAATTATAATCTTGGTGGGCATGCATTATAAGTACGTGCTAGAGGAGGTTGTTAATAAAATTATTAGTATCTCTGACGATAATGCCCAGAATGAGGAACACTGTGTTCAACCTTTACTTGGCAGAGATTTTGTATGTTAGAAGGTAAGAGTATAATCTGAGCATTTTAGCAACAAATAAGGTTAGCTTGGAATAGTGATGGGGTTTTGTGTATGCCTCTAGATGTTTAGAAACGAAGTAAAACCAGCGTAGCGACTTGGGGTTTTGTGTAGACCTCTAGGTCCTATAGTTTTGAAGTGAAACCGCGTATCAACCTGGAGGTTTTGTGTAGGCCTCTAGGCCAGTGAATTTGCTCTCAATCTTAAAGAGAATTTGAGGCAATGAGATGCGTTCTCAAGTATAATTGTATATGAGACGGGAACGACCATGGCTATATACATATGCATATTCAGCGAGTGAGTCGCCGCAGATATGTTCCAACACAATCGAGTAATTGCAGACAGGTGGTACATTACTGAATAATTTAGAGGCACTTTGTTTGGTATCTAGAGAAACTATGGATCACGTAAATTATAGTTAGTTAACATACTTTGCCATGTTAGATCCAGTACTGACCTCTCTTGGCATTTATGATAGAAATGCGAGCCAATACCCTTGTATTTGATTAGCTAATTTCGCCCTTTAACAATTTGTGGTAGTGATGAATGATCATAAGAAAGTGTGCTAGATGATAGTCAATATATAATTAATCTAGTTGTTTTCCTTGAGTTCCTTTTGATTGCAGGTCCAAATGCATATATGTACAGATTCGGTCTAGCTGGAGTGTATTGCCAACATTTGTTTAATCTTTCAAATTCATACTTCTGTGGTCTTATACTAGTTAGAACTTAACTTATTGTATGACTTACTTACACAAAATTTATTCGTATTTCGTTTTTATATTTTTCTGTGAATCGGCGATTGGGTGAACTTGCTTGGAGTTTTAACTCACGTTGATTATCTTTCCAGTTATTATTAGAGATCGAGTAAGAGGACGTTTGATTTCCGTTTGAGGGTGGACATCTATATTCTTACTCATTGTTCTAGAGTTTTCCAAACATTAGTAGTGAGGCAGTGGGGGTAAATAGAGACTGGGCATCTCTTGTAAATCTTTTGGGTTAGAAAAATTATTTTTATAGCTATAATTATTTTATTAAACTTATGTCAGGGAAACGTTGTATTTTTTTTTGTTAAACATTCTACATATTTTTTTCACAATAGTGTCATCTTGTAATAATTTTATTTTGTAGTTGTATCTTCATCAAAAGTAATGGCTTGTCTTTTACGTAAGTGTCGGCCGGGCTTATGTGAAAAATGAGGTCGTTACAGTTGGTATCAGAGCTCGTCTCATGAGAGGCAGGGAATGTTGGAGATCTGGGGCTTGAAAAATATATTTCGGAGTCGGGGACGGCTCCAATTTAAAGGTGGTTGTCTTGTAACCAACAACACACAGTTAGTGCAGTCCTGGTCCGAACAAACAAGAAGGAAGAGATACCCATATATTAAATCTGCAGAACCCTCGTTTCAGTGGAAAGAAATTACACGAAGATCGGACAAATCATACTAGCACTCGTTTTTGCAACTCAAAAATTACGAACATACTTCAATGCACACGTCGTAAGAGTATTAACGAAGGCACCAATTGGGAAAGTTCTGCATAACACAGATAGAGTGGGAAGAATAACAAAATGGAATGCACAAGTAACACAATTCAAGATCATCTTCGAGCCACGGACGACAGAAAAATCACAAGTTTTAGCAGACTTCTTGGCGGACTTACCTCTCACATACGAAGATGAGATAAATGACATACCAGGAATGGAAGAGGACAAGGAAGATCCAGAAAATTTGTTCGAACCTGTAAATTCTCGGAGGTGGGAAGTATTCGTGGACGGCTCATCAAACAAGGAAGGAGCAGGAATAGGAATCGTAATTACCACACCTACGGGGGAGAAGATTTTACATGCATTCAGATTAGAATTTGAGGAATACACGAACAACATTGTTGAATACGAGGCGGTGATCCATGCGCTACGACTGATAATTGAACTAGGCATCACGGATGTTATACTCACTAGTGATTCTCAGCTGGTAGTAAGGCAGATAAATCTTAAGCACCAAACTATAGACTTGTGTCTAGCAGCGTACTTAAAATTGGCACTAGAGTTGACAACAAAAATCGAAAACGTCACTTACAGACATGTATGTAGGAAGGACAACAGACATGCAGATGCATTAGCATTCATATCTTCCATGCTTCGGGATCTGAATGTCACAGCAATAAAAATTGGCCGAGTATACCAACCCTCGGTAGAGACCAAAGTAGCACAAGAAGAAGCACTCGACGTAGAGTAACCAGCCCACTGATAACAAAAGGGAACGAAGTTGAAGACGATTGGAGGCTACCCCTCCACCAATATCTGAGCAATGAAACACTCCATGAGGATGCCAAACATGCTAAAAAGATTATATCCAGAGCAGCAAGGTACTAGCTTCGGGAAGGGATATTATACCAGTCAACATTCTTAGGCCCACTACTCAGATGCCTCGGTAAAGACGAAGGGCTGCACATTCTGAAGGACATTCACTATGGAGACGCTGGGAACCACAGTGGAAAATCTCAGCTCAAAAGGCACGACTCCAAGGATACTATTGGCCAAGCATGAATAGAGACGCACTAGAGATGGCACGAAGATGCGCCGCCTGCCAGCATTTTGCAAGAAAATTCGGGGCACCAGTAACAGAATTAAACTCATTTTTAAGCCCCTGGTCGTTCGCAAAATGGGGAATCGACATAGTTGGACCTCTGGTAGCAGGATCATGCAACATGCGGTTTCTGATAGTAGCAACTGATTATTTCAACAAGTGGGCAGAAGCAGCACCCCTTGGCCACAAAGACCGCGATGTGTTCAAGTTTCTATTTGAGCACCTAATTTGCAGGTTAAGAATCCCAGCAGCCATCGTGTCTGACAATGGGGCACAACTAAGCGGGAAAAACATCGACATGCAATTTGACGCCAACAAAATCCAAAAGATCAAATCAACACCAACCTATCCCCAAAGAAAAGGACAAGCAGAATCCACGAATAAAACCATTACATTAATTTTGAAGAAGAAGATGGACAACTACAAAAGGAAATGGTGCAAACAGCTCCACAACGTGCTATGGGCATACAGAACCACAAGAAAAGAAGCTACGGGAGAAACACCATTCATGCTCACATATGGGACCGAAGCCGTTATCCCCACCGAAGTCATCATACCAACGACAAAGACCGAGGCATGGGAAAAGAACCTGACCATATATCTCATGTACGAAAAATTGGATGATTTGGAGGAACGAAGAGAGGTAGTACTCCAAAGAATGGAAAACTACCAACGAATGATCACTAAAGAATACAAAAAAAGGTCATTCTTCGTAACTTCATCGTAGGAGAATTTGTGATGAGGCAGATATATACCACCATACCAAAAGAAGAATGAGAGGGGAAAGCTAGCACCAGTATGGGAAGGACCCTATATTATCGAAAATGTGGAAAAGGCTCGTACTACCTAAGGAACATGCAAGGAGACACATTGCAACACCCATGGAACACAATCTACTTGAAAAAATATTACCCCCAAGGGTAAGGAAATTGCAAGTTTTCGTTTATTTATCTTATCTTATCTTTTGTCCTTTAAGGAGAGGATGACACATCCTCGTGTATCAATGAAACCTTTTTGAAATTGAGAGTCTCGAAAACACCATAAAAAGAAAACATAAAAAGAAAAAAGGCACAAACATTTGCCACTGACAAAAGCACGGTCTGAGGTACACAGGTCATCTAGGATCCTCATACAAGGATATGAGGCAAAAACTAAGAATCCCGATGATAGAGATACTCATACGTCACCCTAGCGAGAAAGCTTATTTCTCGGGTTAATGTCCTCAACCACCCTCTGGCTCAGGGATGGTTGAACGATAATGCTCAACCCAAGAAGGTTGCAATACCTGAAACAGTAAAATAATAATACTTTCATTCAAACTCAAAAAGTTCCACCATTACATACGCCTAAACAAAAGCGAGAGAGAAAGGAAAAGATCTAATCTCACACACAAAAAAAAAAACGGCATTCTTTCTAAAAACAAACAACATCTAGGGCTTGGGGATATCCATCCTCGGGAACGCAATACTAGGAAAGTGTTCCTCGACCTCAGCAAAGGCTGCATTGACAGTTATAGCAGCTGACCGAGCATAGGCACGGCTCAACCCTTCGGTCTGAAGTTCCACAACTTGAGATACTTTCACATCAAAATCACTCAGTTGTTTCTTCAAGATGGCAATTTAGGCAATAACAACCTCCTCCCGAGCCTTAGATTCTTCGGCCAAGCACCTGTACTCGTCTACTAAAGGAGTAACTCCGTCAATTTTAGCACGAATATCTGCTACTCGTTCCTCAAAGACAGCCACTCGGGCATCCGAAGACGATGCAGGCCCTTTCTTACGAAACCCAGACCAATCCACAGGCTTCACGGTGGCAAAGGAAAGAGAAGATGCTTCAGCAGTTGACCCTTCAACCAATCCAAGGGGGTTAAAAACCTTGGTAGCACAATCTTCAACAGGAGAGGGTACAGCTTCGGCAACATGCTTCAAATCCTTTTGTGTTTCAATAGCAGAAGAAAACTCGGGATATTGGCTATCCTGAAAATCAGCATCATCAACAATATTCACAACCACAAGACTTTGAGAAGAAGGGACCTGGGGAACAGGCAAGCAATTTTGAATGCCAGCTTCGGCACCACTATGGTGCCCAGAGGATACATCCTCGGAATTCTCCTCAGCTGTCGCACTAACTCTTGAAGCAAAAGACTCTTCGGGATCACCAAAACCGACAGTTTCAACAGCAACCTCGGACAAACAGTTATCTCCTCGACACCTCTTATGACATCCTCGGATCTCTTCTTAACAACACGATTATTCGGCTTCATCATAAGAAAAAATTACTCATCAAAGACATGGGAAAAGGGGACTGATCATGCATACAAATAAAAGAAACAAAAAAATACTCATACCTTTGGCGAAGGAACAACCCCGACCGACTTGTTACTAACAACAACTAGTGCTTCGCTATCATCTCTTCTCTTTCGTGTACGAACACCTTCACTAGCACTGGTTAAAGAGGCAACAACTCTCAAAGACTGGCAAACCAAAAACAAACATTAGAATATAGCACGAAGGCTAAAAGAGGTAATAAGAACGAAGGTTCGTACCCGAGAAGGGGTAGGGTTAAAGTGTCAGGGAACGAAGCCATGCTAACGCTGAGGAAGGTCTTTCATTAAAATATGAACAAAAGTACCAGAATGAGACCGAGACTTCCTAAAACGAGCAACCCAAGGACCAACAATCCGAAGAGGAGTATGCATCCACCGATGATCACGACCCAGACGAAGTCTCTGGTCAGAAGGTAAAAGAAGACCAAGAGTCCTAGGGATAACAAAAAAGTTGGGATCATCACAATCCTCCAAAAGAAGAGGAGCCTTAATTATCTCGAATTTGTTTATCTGTAAGAGCAAACCGGTGAGGACCAACAGACCAAGGCATCACATTGGTACTCTGAACAGAATCCCCCAGGTCAAATTAGAATTCCGAGGAGTATAGTCTTCCTGGCATACTTGCAAAGGGAAAAGGGATCATAACACTCCATACGAGTACGCCCCCTACCACAAAGCTAAGATTCATATAAAAATACAAAGGAAATTGCCAGTATACTGTTGAATACCACAAAGTTGCTGACATAACGAAGGATTTTCCGACCAGCAAGTACATCGATAAAGAACGTATCACCAGGGTCATACAAAGGGAGAACAAGACCAGTAGCCAACTGACCCACAGAAATAAGAAGGGTATTCTCATCATAAGGAAAGCTTCGAATCATGTCTTCGGTCAAAACATCAACTCCACCATAAAAAAAGGAAACATCGAAATGAGTTAGATCGAATGGCTTTTTGATTTTAGCAATGCTCCAATGACGATAGTTGTCTCCTTAAGAAGGATGTAGACGCTTCAGTTCATAATGAAGTTCTTTATTACCTCGTGTAAGGACGTGATCATTAGAAACTTCGACAGGTTCACCTATAACTCCACCAGAAGGCTCAGAAGGACGATGGAGAACATTAGAAGATGAAGGAACACCAGAAGATTTGGTCATTTTCATAATGGTACTCTTGACCTTCTTCGAAGAAAGCTTTGATTTAGAACTCAAAGGTTTCCTTGTCATCAAGCTCGCATGCAAGACTAAGAACAAAGAAAAAGGAAAGCAGTAAGAAATCTGTACAAGTAATTAAAAGTACCAAAGGAAAGAAGAATACAGA
This sequence comes from Papaver nudicaule, assembly GCA_023529015.1. NCBI lineage: Eukaryota > Viridiplantae > Streptophyta > Magnoliopsida > Ranunculales > Papaveraceae > Papaver > Papaver nudicaule. The sequence continues at coordinate 30,649 of JAJJMA010301737.1, read as the reverse complement.
ACAGAGAAACGAACCATCTATCAAAATAATCGAAGGAATTCTCGATCAAGAATAAGAGAGATAACAGCAGAAGAAGAAAAAAAAAAACAAGGAGATGAAGATAAAAGCCTTACCAAAATCCACCTTTTATAGGATCACAAAAAACACAAAAGCTGACTCACAATAGAAGATTTACTATGTGAGGCAGAAAAAGACGGACCACTACCTTTTGAAAATGGTGAAATGGCGTCATAAGCGGGAGTTTTCTTCCATAAATTACTCACACCAATAACTGAAAGAAGAGGGGCAAACTGTTAATACATATTTTTGGATTACACGTGGCACAATCTCAACAGGTCTCATACCGAAGCACCATAAATTCTGGGGCACAATAGCACTCCTTGGGGCACTTTATTTCATCACGAGATAAGGAAGAATCAAGAGTGGAGATAAAAATATCATGTGACCTAGGAGAGTAGACGACTGTCGGAATAAATGGGAGCATGGAGTAGTAGTCAACTTAGCATTAAATGCGCATTTAATGCTATTGGGAACGTCTCAAAGGCCACCTGTCAACGAAAGAATCGACAAATAAGCGGTAAGCAGAAGGAACAAATCCTATCAAAATATCACAGCACTACCCAATAACGAAGAGCATTGGTGGCAAACGGAGATTGTACGAAAGAGACGGTGAACAAAGATTGATGACTCACCCTAGGAGCATCCAGAAGGCCGAAGTATTCTGAGATAACAAAAAGAGTTCCCAGGAAAGATGTGGAGTAACATGATTGGCCCAAATGGACGGTGAACGAAGATTGGTGACTTAGCTAAGAACATCAATAAACCGAAGTAACCAAAGGTAGCAAAAAGGGCCTCTCACATGAAGTACTATAAATACCCCCACTTCTCAGCTGAGAAGGGGGTCGCGGAATTCTTAGGGAAAAGGGCAAGAGTAATTTTACATGTGTAGGAATACCTTCGATTGCTCTCATTGCCTTTGTCTACTAAGAACAAAAGTTAACATATAGTTAACATACTGAGAAAGCTTTACTTGTATCACCCAAATCTTATCAATCTACTTATTGCTTCGAGGACGTAAAGCACTCCGGTGCCGAACCTCGTTAATTCACAATGTCAGTTAATAACTTAGTAGCTTTATATTCGCTCTTCAAATGACTTATTTACATTCTATCTTGCATTCTTGGTAAACTTAGATGTTATGTCCATGTTGAGCTGATATCTTTGTTATCATTATCTTCATTTTCTCGTGACCTCAGTGACTTCTTACGACTTACTAATTTGTTCTAAGATAGTGTCGGGAACGAGGGTCAATAGCATTTTTATATCTATCAGCAAATCCGTACACTCTTAACAGTTAGTATATACTATGGGATAAATTAGTAGTAACATCGACATCCATGGTTAGGATTTCCGAAATTTATTAACTGTAGGATCTTAAGTTGTCCACACAATACGAAACTATCCTCGACATTACTTTTGTTGGTTCAAAAAACTTCAAATCATGTATCCTATGATACTTGGACGGACATCTGTTTTCTTAAAATAATATTTCCTTCGTCCCAGATTAATTGAGCTAATTGAATTTTACACAATTCTTTAGTCAAAGAGGAGAAAATAATAACTTTTTACTCCCTCCGTTCCAATTTACTTGAGGGAGTTGGTTTTAATACACTCGCCTTACACTTGCTAAAATTGGTATTTTTTTCACAAATCTTTTAACAACACCCAAGCATTTTATCTTCTATGTTACATTTCCAAACTCAAATGCAATGATTTTGTTAAAAATTTTGTGGAAAAAATACCAATTTTAACAAGTGTAAGATGAGTGTATCAAAACCAACTCCCTCAAGTAAATTGGAGCGTTGGGAGTATTGTTTTTTTCCAATTATTATATCCTTATAGATATTATAAATATTTCTTATACCAAGATTTCATAACAATAACCAATCAAAATGGTAGGATTAGAAACATGACATTTATATTAATCAGGGACAAATTTTAAAATGAACTTAGCTCAATTAATCAGGGACGGAGGAGTATTACTTTCCGTCTTTAAAAAAAAAAAAAAAAAACTTTTGCCTTGTTATGTGAAAAGAAAATGTGAAAGACTCGCTGGGGAATAATAATCCATCCATTAAAAAAAAAAACGCACAAAAAAGTCAGAAAAGAAGGGAGAGCTCTGTGAATCGGGAGAATTATGTATCAACCCAAACACCACTGATTCATCATTAACCAACTGCATCACAACCACATATCCATCTTCTCTTCCAATAATCAACACACTAGGGTCAACAAATCAATCATGGAGGGTGAAATCGAGGAATCTGAAGAGGAGAATGATGATTCAGAACCCCAATCACTACTTCATCCCTCCGTCTTTTTATTGTGTTCTCACCTTCGGTTTCTCAATCTTCCTACCACCACCGCCTCCTCTTTAAATACGGCCTTAACCACCATCTGTTATTCTCCAACCTTTACCAATATCTATAACCATTCGCGTATGATAGCTAGGTCTCAAATTCAACCTCACTCTATCCGCCTTAGTTTTTTTTTTGTCCTAAACAAGCCATTATAAACCCCTCAGGTACCCAGTATAATTATCATCACCTAATACAACCACCATCACTGCTACTTCTCTACACTCTCCCCATAAACCCATCAATTTTTAACCTATATCTCTGGGGTTTGTTGTTTTTTTCAATTGGGGCGGTTAGCTGTTTCAATACCAATACCAATATGTTTATTCATCCAGCAGGAGCATTTGTACATCCCTCTAAGTATTTCAATTTAACCCTTACTCAACAAAATCCTTTGGGGTTAATTTCCCTAATGGAAATTATATATCCTTCTACAACGCATCCACACTATTCACCAACTTTGCAGAGCTACTCATAGAATTATTTCCTGAAGGTTCGGTTCCAATCCCTATCTCTTCTTGGTGTTTTATCCTGAACTTAATGGGTTTGATGCTGTTCCAATCGTGGCCGACTCTTTTACCATCATTTCCAACCATAACTGTTTTCATGGATTTGCAAAACACATATCTCAGCTCTTACTGGAGGCTTTTTCCACAAGGGATCTCTGCAACTTATTTTTTTCAATCGCAAATGTTCAAGCGGAAACGATGGTATTTGGCTACAACATTTTTTTGGTGGATCAGGGTTACTGATCCCGTGTTGACTCGTGATCCGACGAGTTCTGGCACTGTTTGGCCCACCATTGTCATGGGTACAGAAATAGGAAAAAAATTAGGTCCAACCTAATCCTGCGTTTTGGTTTTTTTTTTTTTTTTTTGAGTTCTATCTTGTTAATAGATAATGGTCGGCGGCCCCTGTCTAACTCTATTAACACATACAATTTCTTCATCGACATTATTTTATTGGGTGTCATACATTTGGCTGATGTGCTTCATTCTGGTTGGGTTAGTTGGAGACGGATACAGATAGGATTCAGAAATGATGTTGATCTAGGGATGTTCGTTTTTTCCTTTCTAGTTTTAGGATCATATGGTGTGCTTGCTTTTATGATTCTTTTATATATGGTTGTGCTAGGATGGTGTTGTTTTTGGTGTGTGGTTACTACCTGCTTCGTACAGAGTGTCCTGCAATATTTAGTTATCCTCCTGAATCCTGATTCTACAATGATGGTGGCAGAGATGTTGGTTTGAGCTCAAGTTGTGTTCTACTAATGGATGTTGTTGGGTTTTGGTTTTTCCTTTGTGTCATAAAGGTGCGCACGGTCTGCTTCACTTAGTATGTGATATGAAGTTTTCAGACCATTAATTCTTTTGGATGGTCAGCTGGCTTTATCACATTGGCATTCTTACCAATGTTAGTGATATCATTATAGCGCTTCTGGTGGTTACTATTCACTTTGCTTGGCTCGTGGAATACTCTTTGCTTCTTCCTTTTTAGGAATCTACCCTTGACACTGGTTACAGTTTATCAGAGTGTGCTTTCTTGGGTATATTGTACTTGCCTTGTTGTTTTGATCAATTTCGTGTACCTAAGACGTAGTTCATGTAACACTCTCTCTTATCAATACTTAATATAATAAAGGGGAACTTTTGGTGCTGACGTGTCGACACCAGAATTCCCCTTATTTGAAGTCTACACATCCGTTCAGGTTTCCCTATAGGTTTGTATTTTAGAGGAAAATGGGATATGAAGGAACCAAAAGATGCGTCCCTTCACTTCAGTGTTCAGAATACAAGTGGAGTTAGACAAGGTAATTTGAAGAAAACGTTTTACGAAAAGATGCATCCCTTGTTCATCATGAAAAGTTAACCATTTGGGAGATGTACCGATGGATATACTCTTCCATTAACAACGATCTGTAAGGCTTAGTCTTATGGTGTCCAATCTAGTATACTAGATTGGACATCCACGTCAGCTAGTAGGTAGGAGACGTTCTTATGGGTTGGCAAGATTGGATTTCAAGACGCTGAACCATTCAGCGCTGAGCGCTGAACCATTCAGCGCTGAGAAATCTCAGCCATTAGATTAAAGTATGACAATTAATTCAACGGATAAGAATGTAGCGCTGAACCATTCAGCGTTTTTTCACTTTTTCAGCGCTGAATGGTTCAGCGTTTCCTCACTTTTTCAACGCTGAACGGTTCAGCGCATCAATCTAGCTACTACTTGAGCTACTACCAAATGCTAGGAGAGAGAAGTAGTACTACTAGAATACACCACGCTTTTGGTGAATCTAGTAGCCAAGTAGTAGCCCCATAAGACTAAGCCTAAGAGTTGCGTCCCTTGATTGGTTATATATGTTACTTCTCCTTCCTCTAAATTCGTGAGTTTCTCTTGTGGTCTTATACAATAGTGGGGCAACGACGATGCAAGTATTCCTTTGCTTTCCATAGTATTATAATTATTCGGTCCATTTTGAATAATTATACATTGATGCAAGTATTCCTTTGCTTTCTAATTGCATTCAAAATGGACCGAATAATTATAATACTATGACAAGCAAAGGAATACTTGCATCGTCGTTGCCCCACTATTGTATAAGACCACGGGAGAAACTCATGAATTTAGAGGAAAAAGAAGTAACATATATAACCAATCAAGGGACGCAACTCTTACAGATCGTTGTTAATAGAAGAGCATATCCACCGATACATCTCCCAAATGATTAACTTTTCATGATGAACAAAGGGATGCATCTTTTCGTAAAACGTTTTCTTCAAATTCCCTTGTCTAACTCCACTTGTATTCTGAATACTGAAGTGAAGGGACACATCTTTTGGTTCCTTCAAATCCCATTCTCCTCTAAAATATAAACCTATAGAGAAACCTGAACGGATGTGTAGACTTCAAATAAAGGGAATTCTGGTGTCGACACATCAACACCAAAAGTTCCCCTTTATATATTAAGTATTGATAAAACAGGACCTAAGACGTAATTCATGTAACACTCTCTCTTATATATAAATAAAGCAAGCTTGTACTTCAAAAAAAAAAAAGGGAATATTACAGGGAGGTCATACTATTAGGGATCGATTTACAAAACGGTCATAGTGTTACAAACATTTTAAAAATCAGTCATACGGCGTTAATTTGGGATGAAAGTTGCTCTGGCCCCACGTGTAAGAGTTAAGTCAGGGCGTGAGAAGTCTGTTATACCCTCAAAGCCACGTGTTCAGCGCCATATTTACCGAATAACCCTTGGGTTTACTGACAGATCTTGTGTTTTTACAGATTGATGAAATCCGACGGCTTATAGAAAAACCCTAGGATACAAAAGAATTTTCGACCAGTTTCTTTTTATTTTTCGCAACTTCTTCCCCCTTTTCTCTCTGAGGCAGAAAAAATGGCGATTAGGGTTTATAGTTTCAGTCGATGAAAACCTAAGGTGAAACACAAGCAAATCATCTTAGATTTCTTACTAGAGCTACAATGCAAAAGAAGAAGAAGTTTGGTACAAGTTACTGCTCACTTTCGCGATTTTTTATTACTGGATCGAAAAGAACCGCCATTAACGTCGATAGAAGCTTGCAATACTGTTAACAATCATGTTTAGAGATATTACCAGGTGCGTATTTTAATCTTTTAAACCTAATTTGAATTTTTGAGATAATTGATTAAACCCTAATTTTTATAAATTGGGTTTTTTATTTCTTGAAATCATCGAAGATGTACTGGTTTTGATTAAGTTGATTGGTTGTGGTGGTTTCAGGTAGCAGTTGTAGCAGAGAAGGAAGCTTAATGTACAACAACAACATGTATACAAACATCTGGGTATGATTATTTTAACCTTCTTCATCAATTTAGGGATTTATTTTGAAACCCTAGTTTTGCAAAAAAATTGGGTTTTTTTCTTTTCTGAAATAATTTCTGAAACTGTTATTTATGTAATTTAAAGTGTTACTACTACTAATTGGTGGGTTTGATCATATTAATTATGTTGATTGGTGGTGGTAATGGTTTTGATTATGTTAATTCTGGTGATTTTGATTATGTTGGTGGTTGTGGTGATTTTGATTATGTTGCTGGTGGTGGTGATTTTGATTATGTTGGTGGTGGTTGTTGTTTCAGGGTGGTTCAGGTGGCGGTGGAGGTTCAGATTCAGGCAGACGGGGGGTTCAGATTCAGGTGTTATGGGTTTCGGGTATGGGTTTCGGGTTTTGGGTTTCGGATTCGGGTTCAATTCAGGGTACAGGGTTTCAGGTGTGTTGAAGAACAGGCGGCCGACATTCAGATTCAGGCAGACGACGTTCAGATTCAGGGTGGAAGTGGGGTTTCGGTTCCGGGTCCTGGGGTTTCTGGTTCTAGTTCTGAGGTTTCAGGGTTCAGTTCAGGGTTAGGTCAGGGTTAGTTCAGGGTTCAGGGTTTGTTTGAGGTTCAGGGTTAGGTCAGGGTCAGGGTTTCATCAAGTGTGGTTGAGTTAACAAGAAGGATAAGTTAGGCAGAAAAATCACCGTTTTTTGCAAAATAGTTAACTCGGATGGGATTGTGATGGTTTTGTAAAGGTTAATATAAAGTATGACTATTTTGTAAACGTTAATTTTAAAGTATGACCATTTATTAATTGTCCCAAAAAAAAAATCCGTTCCCCACGGTTGTGGTTGTGGTTGTGGTTAAAACTTATAAAGCAGTGACAGCACAAGCCCTGTACAAAATTCAAGTACACCCCGTGAGCCACATGTTAACCAAACCTGCAGCAGCCATCAATAAGTGGGGAGAGGGAGAGAGGGTCCAGAGGGGTCTATAAAGGAAATGATCATGAAAACTCAAGAAACCATAACATGCTAACGGCAACGTCGGTAGTTCATTCAAAGAAAATTTTAGATCAAGAGAGAAATTGGTCGAAGGAAGATGAATCCCAAAACGTCGTCAAAACTAGCGGTAGTGATAGTAACTTTGTTCGTAGTGTTGGTAGCAACAACTTCATCTAGGAGTACTAGAATTACGGCTGAAGCTGAAGAAACGCTTGATTTGTCTTCTCCCTTCCACAACTTTATCGGAGTTACCAGAATTGATGACCGTGACTCTAACTTACTCCAAGGTGACAAGCTGACTTCATAACCAATTTCATCTACATAATTTTTTCAGCCTTTCAAATACGTACTAATGTGTTGGTTAACGTACTAATGTTAACCAGCAGAATCTTAAATCGGAAATATGTTATCTTGTGTTGTGTTGTCCACTCTCAGGGGATGATCGGTCAAGCAGCACCGACCAAATGGGTGCGAAAGGATGTTGTGATGCGTGTCCTTGTACAAGATCAATCCCACCACAATGTCAGTGCACCGACATTAAGCCTCAATGTCATGCAAAGTGCAAGATGTGTAGGTGCACCAGATCTCAGCCACCTCAATGTCGCTGCATGGATGTAACTTCTTTCTGTTACCCAAAATGCTCATCCTCATCAGCAACAATCACAAATGAAGTCGTCGTTAATGGTGCAAGGAACTAGCAGATTTAATCAAGTTAACTTCATTAATCGATGAAATAAACATGTATCGATGTACCTATCTATGAGGATTTCCCTTTGAATAAAACTAAATGTTATAATCCTACCAAGTAAAATCAAAGGGTATTCTAAATCAGAGTAAAGTCATTTTATCCTATTTTTCGTCCAAGTTGTGGAGGTACCGTGACTGAAAACCTCACGGATGTTTGAAACTGGTAAATCACCACATTAAGAAACCATAAGTACATATCCACGTTTAGCCGCAAGATGGGTACTCAACTCCATCTCAATGCACCACTACTAGCGTTAATGTGGTATATATGTTGTTAAGTAGTGCCGGCGTAGCTACTTAAGCCTAAACCTTGCATGACATGTGCATCTCTAACCCTTCCTTTACCTTCTCTCTGGTGAAGTTCCATGGATCTGTTGTCTATCCACTTTATAGTTTATACCCCAACCCAGTACAAAGAAAAAGTATCAAGTAGCATAAGATATGAAACTGAAAACAGATACTATTACTACCCTTGATCTTAGCCACAAAGCTGAGAAACGTATTAAATACAAAAAAGAATCGCATCCCTTAAATTATTTTTTTTGGCGTTTAGCAATTCACATGCATACTGTGACCCTACCGGAAGATTTTTCACATTGCAAAAATGGTGTGAACTGTGAAATCTTCAGGTTTTATACGAACTTGTAGAAAGAAGTCCAGCCATGCCCTTTGACAGGGTACCTTCAACTACACACACTGAGTTATTCCTAGGATCTAATGTCTTCTCGAGATTAACTACATCCATATAGTCATCGTCCATGGGATTTCTTCCCGGGTTGGCCTCTGATGTCCCTTGTTGGTTGCCCCATGAAGTTTCCCTACCTCTCTTGCACTGTAATATAGTTCCAGCTCTAGAGTATGAACAGGAATCCAGTTCGCCAGAGTAGGAAAGGGACTTCCTTTTCGAACCAGAAAAAATATCTAGTCCTGCGTGACAAATTAACAATAAGTTCAGAACAAGGCTCTATTCTGTAAACATGAAAATATTCAAATCACAAGGGAACAAAAGAAATAGCAGATTATTAGGATCAAGCCAAACAGACCAGGAAAAGCATCATCCGATGTGCATGATTGCGCTTTCGAATCACCACATTTCAAGAGAATATTCAGACTGCTACAGCTGTTGGACCGAGTAATTCTGTGGCCGCAATCAACATGACGAGAAAGCATGGCATTAACACATGTTAGGTATTAGAGGTCAATAGAAAAGATAAATAAATCGTGTTGTAGAGTGTCGAGACAACTCATATGGAATCTAACATGTCACACACAAGTAGAAGTGAACCTAATGCATCCTGTCTGAACCGGATTTTCGATCATTTTTTAGCGTTGACTATGGTTAGGAACCATGGCTGCCAGCAAGTTAAGACCTAAAACCATAAATGCTTTTGTGTTGGAGGTTTTCCAAAATCCATCGTCCAGACGGAGAAATTATACGAACCAGATGTGCAGACAACTATTCCACATGTGGTCGGCTAAGATACATAGATTAGTTGGATGCTATTCATATTTGTAAGATGGTTGATCGTGGCACTACTACGTCTTTCTTATTTAATGATTAATACAACAGAAAGATGCTACAACATGATGGTCTGCCAGACAATGAATTTCAATTACCATAACATAAATGGACAAAACACCTAAAAGCAATACTTATTGTGGGTAAGAAATAAACCTGTACATGTGGGCAACAAACTCGTCTATAAGAACAGGCCAAGCACCTACACAAGAAATAAACTTATTACGCTTAAAGCCACAATTTGCAACAATAAAAAAATGCAACCAGGACAGTGATGTCCCAAAGTCCAGGACGAAGGAGTTAGCTACGATGGAAATGAGACCTTGACATATTAGAATATATACGATTAAAGAAGTGGAAAAGCCTAACACTGGCATCAAGAACATAAATATGGCATGTTTGTATCAGGTAAATATACATGGAATAAAGTAGGAATTTGTAAATTGCAAGTCTCGCATCATATTTTCGCTGAAAGCATATTGATAAATCATAGATTGGCAGCCTTGGAGATTACCTTTACAATCATAGCCCTCTAAATCTTCATGTACACACCTGCTGAAAGCCAGGATTTGGTACCAAGTATCCTCTGAGATATTATGCCGTTGATGTTTCTAAAATAGGTGAAAAGATCTAGTTAGCCAAGTTTCAGATTAAATAAGGAAGAAGAAAAAGACATGCAGGACAGTTATGTATTATAAAAACACCAACCAATTAATTGTTAAAGTCAAACAAAGGGTACTTCAAGAGCATGTTGTTCAGAATAGTTTGAAGTAATGCATTCATCTCATGCGAGAGTTAACGAGCTAAGTAATAAACACTGCCACATGGACAGAGTGACTTCTAATAAAGATAGTACCTCGACAAAATCGCACCACTGTTTAAGCAGTCTAAACCTACCACTTAAAACTAACTTCCAAGCTGCTATGGCCTTACTTATAGCTGAGAAACAAAAAGATACAGGACCAGAGTTTAGAAAACAGATAGAAATCATGACTGAAAAAAGTAAGCGGATCACTGTTAGAAGTTTATCGGGATTTAAAGAAGCAAAGCATCATTGTTCATTTCAGGGGCGAAAGAAGGAAAAAACCAATGCAACATCATTGCTTAAACATTCAAAGAATAAGCTGAACACATGTAGGATACAGTACTTACTGATGTTCTTTTGTCCATTTTCGCGGCACATGAAAAATACAAAACCATAGAAACATGTGAATTGGAAAGAATCTACCTACAAAACAATATCAAAGGTGAAAAGTCCATAGATGGTAAATGGCAATCTCTACAACGACAAGTACTAGAAGAATAAAAAAGAGACAAACTGCACTTAAAGAATCTAGGGAATGACGGTTTTTGCATTCAAACTCATGTTGGAAGAAAAGTGCTTGTATTGTTTAAAGAATGAAACCTCACCATCAAGTCCAAGTGTGACATGAGCCCATGAAGCTCATCAAATATTGAGTTCCTGAACATGGAAATAATGAGTTTCTTTTCAACATAGAACAGAGGCACGAACGAACTGAAAGAAACAATTTGACTATGATAACAACTGCCTTCTGACTTAACGGTGAAGGATAACAATCTGTGCTGGCTATGATATGTTATGAAGAGTGAAAATGGTCACCCAATAAGAATAATATTCACTTATATGAAATGATTTGACTTAAACCAGTCGTATGAGAAACTGATGGCTCCAAAACTATAAACAAGTCGAAATACTTCCAATGCGCGTGATCTGAACATTTTCTATTTTGGGGTGTGTGTGTGTGTGTAACATAATTGAGAATCAAATGAAGTTCATTAATATAGGGTGTATAATCTAGTCCTACGAAATATGGAATAACTTTCCATTTCACGTAATCAATCCTGTACTGAATATCCCACTTTAATACGAATCTACGTAAACAATGAAAAGGAAAAATACTAGATCCTATTAAAAGAATTAAGTACACCCAACGCATAAACATATCACTGATGCACAAGCCTAGGTAAAGAGTTGCTGATAACATATTATTCCAATACAGTCGTTTCATGTACACAAAATATCACAAGAACATCACTACACTATAGCATGCATTTCCATTAAAGTTGTGATCACTTACAAGGACATGCAACCCGCCATCCTTTTCGACTCTATTAAATTCAAAAGACGATTTAATTCCTCCTTTGCACCCTCATGTCCACTTCTAGACCTAATCTCTGCATTGCAAGAGTTAACATTTATTCACAAGTACATCCAACTTTAAGAAATAACAGGAACTAAAAAAGATAACTAAAAATTAAAATTAGGTACTAAACCGGTATATCAAGAACTTGTATCTTAGACTACTTAACCACATGAAAAATTGACCTAGGCCCATATTCAAATTGATGTATCAGCTGCAATGAAATCTTAAATTCAAGATTTTGTTTATGATTGTGTATATTTCAGCTGCCGAAACCAAATTACATCATGCATCAAACGAAAAAGATGAAATCCTCAATACATACAAAAAGGAAAGGAAAGGGAAAAAAGTGTCGAGAGGTTTAGATATACCACAATATCTTCTATATATGTCGAAAATGTTTACCATGTTCGAACCAGATGAATCCATTGGTTGATTAATTAAACCCTAGAAGAAGAAAAATTGAATAGTTAAAAATAACCTAAAAATCTTCTATAGATAGGGGATGTGATTTTGGGAAATGTTTTAGGAAATAAGGAGGAAACAGAAAGGAATGATAAGTTTGAAATTGAACCCGGTTCTAGTCTTGGTACGGTTCCATTATTTAAAGGCTGGCTAAAAGCCGGTAGTTGATTCTACCAGTCATAAGACTCAGCTGGAGTGTGTATATAAAAAGACCGACTGTTGCAGACCCTAGCGGCCTAGCCATTGTTTAAGCGCCTATAAGGTCCAAAAAATTGCAAAAGGAATATAGTTTAGTTTTAAGGTACAGGAAATGTCCAAGTTTAGGAGTATGTGACCAATGTATTAAGGTGTGCAAGTTTTTACATATTTCACGTAGGTTAGCCGGCGTCTGGCCCGTCCCAGTTGTAACTTGGATATGATTACAACTTACAACGACATATCTTTTCTTTCCTTGGTTAGATTCATTAGGTTATAGGGAAATATTCAGTTACCGGATTGTGATTTGTGAGTGACAATTACATTCCATGTGCATTTTTTTGCTAAAATCGGAACTAAAGGGTCTTAATCACACTGTGTTTTTGCTTCCACTCACTGTTGAGGTGCAGGGTTAGAGGGCATTAGAGGTTTGAGGGGGATTTAAGTACTGCTACTAATGTAGCTTTGTATAATCAGGCCGAGGTGCATGGCTTCATTATGGAGTGGTAACTTTGTGAAGATTATTTGTTCAGGGAAACTTTAAACTCTAAACCTACAATAATTTATTTAGAATCTATTGGATGTTCTTACTAAAAGACTGACAACACATACAATAATATCTAGACTTCTCAATTCTGGACGTGTACGAAAGAACTCGAGGAACCTAGTATTAGTTCTCCTTTTCTCTACCATCCCTCCACAATTCTCTGACTGGTTTTTGCACATAAGAACCATCAGTTCTTTTACTCAATTTCCTATGAAAGAAAAAATCGACTCCGTAATAGCCATCTTCATGTCCAACAGTCGTTACAGAAAAGGAAAAAACTTTGTGCGGCGAGGGATTTGGTGAGTACGGATACTGCCCATGGACAAGTTTAACATAAATGTGCTCCAAATTCTCATGGTACATACATCTTCATGTTGAATGAACCAAAGTATACAAAATGGGAAAAAAAAAATTCAGACATAAATTGAGCATTAAAAGCGAAATCCCTCAAGATTTTGAAATTCAAATATTGTTTTCCCCGCCTTGAACCTATATAATCTTAGTTAGAAAGTGCATTAAGCAAATTAATTAGTGTCTGACGGGATTCCGATGTGTCACCGTCAGATTTGCACTCTAGCCTGAAAATTTATTTTCCTACCGCTGGCTATAAGCTTTTTTTCCCTGTTTGGAACAATTACAAGATTACAATGTGGGTAGGTTGGTGCATGGTATACTCATTTATACTCCTCCTTCATCCCTATCATTACCCTCATTGTTTAGATATTTTTCTCTGCAGTACTGTAATCCTTGTGTGTTTCATTTTCAAGAAAATCCTCGTGTGTTTCAGTTTCAAGAAAATCCTTGTGTGTTTCCAAGCCTCGGCAATGGATTTCTTTAGCGGATTATTAGCTTCTGAATCGTCATTCAATTCCACCTACGATTCAACAATTGTGTCTGTCGCACTAACATCTGGAACAAGGATTGAGTCCCTTGTTGTATTAACATATTCGTCACTACTAACGGTGTCTGCAGAAACCTCAGAGGTGATATTCGATAGCATAGAAGCGCCATCGATAAATGAACTCCTTAACGATGAGTTACCATCTGATACAGACGAATCCGAAACAACGGTATCTGATGATGGTGAGTCATCCATCGATGAACTCACTAATGTATTACAAGAAACAACCGATCAAGAAACCACCACAGAGTTTATCCATCGGTCACAGTATAATTCCCTTCCTCCTCCTGTTCAGGTTTTAGTGAACGACTTGCGTCTAATTTTACTGGAAGACGAGCAAAGTGAGCAGGTTTTTGCCGTGATAAACAGCACAACCAACAATATTGTTCGGGTGTTAATCTTTGTGCAGATGTACTGGACAGATGTGGTACACGCACTTGATTGTAGATTGGACATCAATCGTAAAAGACAAGTGGCTAGATCTGCTGTGAGAGCTATGACACAAGTGGAAATTACTGCTAATGATAATCCAGGTGACGATCCTGAAAACAAAGAAGGAAATGAGGATACCAGATGCCCCATTTGCTTTGATGAATGGGAAGATGGCGATGATGTCAGAGAGACTGATTGTAAACACATGTATCATGCCTCCTGCATCGAAGAATGGTTATTCCTAGACCCACGTGGGTCTTGCCCTATTTGCAGGTTCCAGATAGCTAGCACCCAAATCGATGGTGATCATAACCTAACAGGTGCGCAAAGGCTGTGGTAATAGTCTGTCAGTGGCCGTCACAAGAAACTAGAGAAAAGTGCTGAGAAATGGAGATTGGGGTGAGTTTACTCTCTGTTGCTGGTGATTCTTGTAAAAGAAGGTATACATTATACTCGAAAGTAATAACCATCTGGCAGAACATATATTGAGTCATTCTTCTTCGTCAGTACTATAGCAGCAGCATAGCTTCATAACTTATCTTGGTGTGGGATTTCCATGGATATATCTTTGTTTTGTGTTTTAGGTTTTGCTTTCTTTATATCGGATTTCAAGAATCAAGAATCAGGACTCAGTTGAGTCTTAGTTACAGTCTGTAGCAGTAAGAAAATGAAATGCATTGATTCCTTTGATTAATTCTGTATAACCATTTTTAGTTTAATTTTTTGATCTTGTAAAACCATGCATTTCCCAGTCTATATGCATACTTCCTTACTCATTCGGCAATGTGGCCACTAGCTAGCTAGGAAATAACACACAAAAAAATAGTTAGAGCGAAGCAGTTTGTGTGTCAAGCTTCTTATAGTGTACAGGAGGCTATAATTCAAACCAACGTATATGTTTTCTTTCCCGGTTATTCTACATCAGATTCTTAATTACGTAAGAAATTCATGACCACGTTCTAGGCGACAACCAGGTAGGTACATTCTCCGGGAAGCTTGCGAATCGGGCTCTCTACCGCGCATATAGGGAGGTAATAACTAAAAAGGACTAAGAAAGCTTATACTGTAATCATTGTCATTCCTTATTGAAGAGGGTAGGATGGGTTGGTTCGGAATTTACTGCTAACGGTTAGCCGTACAACAACTAGGATTCGTACGCCAGTGAATCTCTGCTGTTTCCAATAATTGATGATTTGCGTCGACTTCATGTGGCGATTTACAGGTACCTCTCCATCTCCACAGAGACAAAGATATCAAATCTGCATTGTCATTTATTATAAATCAATGAATTGATAAAACCCTTTCTTCAAAGTGCCATTTTCGGTTACTGAGAGTACTACAAGTAGAGAATAGGACTTGCACAATTCCAGGAGTAAACTTCTCTCATTCAGAAAAGGAAAAAGATTTACAGTTCATGTCACTGAAGAGTTTTTTATTGCAGTACAAATTATACATAGCATCTAGGCAGTGAAACTAGCCAGCATGAGATTTTGATAGCTGTATTCGGGACGCAATTCATTAAGGTTGCTTCCCTTACTTTGATTATCTTCATCCCTTGATATCTTCCCAGCATTAACAAAGTGGCCATAGGATTGGTACCCGGCGAATCTGGCAAAGTTGATCCATCAATAACTCTTAATCCCGCGACTCCATAAACCTTATAATCCTTGTCAACAACAGACCCAATTCCACACCCACCGTGATAGTGATAATATGTTCTCACATTCTTCTTGCAGCGTTCTCCTAACTCCTCTGAACTAGACTTCTTCACAGTTTCATTCTGTTTACTCTTTAGAAACAAGTTGATGGAATTCGTTAATGCAACATTCTCAATCAAATGACTCATCTTTATACATTTGTCTAAATCCCTTTTCTCAGCCAAATAATTGAATCTTACCGAAGGATTGTGCCTAGGATCTGTATTCTTTAGCTCTAACTTCCCTTTAGATACTGGGAATGCAACTTTAGCTACAAACATCAGTTTCGTCTCATTCAGTTTCACATTCCGGTTAACAGACTGAATTATGATTTGGAAATCTTGGGTTATTCCCACAATCTGAGGTGTGTCTGGTATCAAAGTTTTTGGTGAGTCTATGAGAAGAGAAATGCAAGGGTTATCTTTAATACTCTTACCCACCTCTGGCAAATTGATGAGAGTTGATACATTGAAGTGCTTTAAGTGCCTGTGAGGTCCAATACCACTTAACATGAGTATTTGGGGACTACTCAATGCTCCTGCAGACAATACTACATCACCCGATACTAATAGTGAATGTTTCTCTGGGCGTAGATAAACTTCGTAGATTTTATCATCGCTGCCATCAGTCTTCATGAATCTTATTCCGCGTGCGGATGGCTGCTTACCATTATGATTGAAGATGATATTCTTGACAGTTGAGTTCAAGAGAACTGTAATTCTGTTCACATTTCCAGCACTTAGCAGATCTGCTGCTGAATGTCTTTTTCCGTACCTATCGAATATAGTCCCACCAATTTTGGTTCCTGCAACATGTTCTAAGCTAGCACCATTAAAAGGTACTAAATCTTCTACTTCAACAAAACTTTCTTTCGCAACAGACTGCCACGGACTCAAATTACTGCCATTTGGTTGAAACACAATATTTGATTCAACCCATTCATATGCTTCTCTCACTAATTTTTCATCCCATCCAATCCTTTCAATGAAATCTTTACTAGCTCTACTATAAAATCCGCTATTGATTGATGTTGAACCACCCAATACTCTTCCTCTCTGATTCACTACTCCTTCCTCGGACACAAAACTTTGCGATATTGATGAGAATTCATCGGTTTGCATCGATGCAAGTCCATAATTCTTACTTTCTGATATTAACGGATTCCCGTAAGGCGATCCTCCACGCTCTACTAATAGAACTGAAAATTCATTCGATAAAGTTGCAGCTAAAGAACAACCACTTGCTCCACCTCCTACGACAATGTAGTCGAATGTCTGTCTAGAGATTTCCTCTACGTCTACTGTCATGTAAGGTAGTTTTTGTTCTTCTGCAAATTGAATCTAGTTTTATAAGGCTTAAACTTGTTTTGACAAATCAACAAATACAACATGTGCAGTTGTGCATAAAAATTTAATAAATCTGCATAAGAAATTTAGACTTACCTTGGGATGTTGCAGATGAAGAAAACACCATTAACAGGAAGAAACTTGTGGTATATATCAAGCCATGGATTATTGCT
>JAJJMA010301737.1:0-13227 GCA_023529015.1 Papaver nudicaule | reverse complement strand
TATCGCATATTGTTGCTTATGATTATGGGCTCGTCTCATGCTATGCTATCTCCGCTCAAAGCCTCGAACCTAAGTGTCATTTTTTTTTCTTACCGGCGTTAGTCGTAAATTTAACCCTAGCAGCAACCTTTTCTTTGGATACATCCTCTATATTTCTGTGGATAATTTGTTTTGCGATGCTGAGTTTTTTTTTTTGAGTTTTTTTGCGATGCTGAGTTAATTGACTTGGAAAAAAGCTTGCACTTTCTTCCAAAATTTCTGCCAGAAAAAAAGTTGACATAAATTGAGTAGATACAAAGAAAACAAAAAAAAATATCTTTAAACCAAAACCTAACAAAACAACAACTGAACTTTTAATTTCCTTTTAGGAAAATCCCTAAACGGACCATACAATCTAATCAACTCTTGGTTTATGAAAAAAACAAAAAAAAACAAAAAAAAAACTCTTGGTTTATGTCTGCACGTGGCTCTACTGATTATCTTATCCGAAGCTTGTATTTTCCCTCTCGTTGCTTTTTCGATACCAAAAATGATTTACTCACCGCGGGTTAGACCCGCGGGTTTCACTCCCAGAGCGGTGCGTATCTTCTGTGCCAAACCATGGGTGAGCCAAATGTGCCAACCCAATAGAGTTGTGACACTTGTCTAATTTGGTTATAAAAGAGAATCCAAAGCTAATTTCCATTTTTATGTTCTGCTAATTAGGTAATATTATAAAATTTAATCTTTGTTTGTTGGACTTGAGGTGGCAGCGACAATTGGTGTTGAGTTTTAGAATCAAGAACAGCCTCATTGCTTGGAGGATATAAAACTGTATGTTGAGGTCTTTTCAACTTTACAGTTTTTTCTAAAACATTCTTTGGCCTAGAGAGTAAAAGAAAGGACCCACTAAACTATACAGCCCCCTACTTTCCAAGTGTGGCGGGTTCGTGGGTCCCACACTTTTCTCATATTTGTTAAATCGGGAAAACTTGGGGGTCCAATCCACGGTGAGTATATCAGTTTTGCTGAGAAACTACGGAAATGATATTCAGAACTCCTCACTTTAGCACACTCTTTAACACTCAACGACACATGTCACATAGGTATTGGCTCATTGCATTCAGCCAGGACCCATGTCGTACATGAACGGGTTCTACACATCCTAGATGAAGGATCTAGATGGTGTAAGTGCTAAAGAGAGCGCTGAAGTTGACTGTCAAATAGCCATTCCAGAGAAACAATGGTGTGAATTAAGTATTATCAGTTGATGAGATTGTTTATGCAACCTTGCCCATAAGAATCAAACACATATTTGATAAGGGAAATTCTATGGAAACATGCAATGAATGAGCAAACATAGTTTGCTACTAAGGCAGGTTTCTATGGCACATAGAAAATGGGTGGTTTGCCATTGTAGGTGGACCACTAAAATCAAAATGCCCCTCTGGGAACCGTAAAAAAAAAAAAAAATCGGTCGATGGAAAAAAATGTCGTCAACAATGGAAAACTGTTTGTCGATGCTTTTCCATCGACCGATGCTTTTTTCGTCGTTGCCGATGATTTTTCCATCGACTCCGACCTTTTTTCCATCGGCTATAAATTCAGAGGATTCACATCATTATCCTCCCACCTTCTCTTATGTTCTCTTCGGTTTATAGTTTTTGTTTCGTTTCAAAAAATTTAATGGCATCTCGTGTGTCGTTGAGTGCTAAAGAGTGTGCTAAAGTGAGTTCTGAATATCATTTCCGAGTTTCTCAACCAAACTGATATACTCACGCCGACACATGTCACATAGGCATTGGCTCATTGCATTCAGCCAGGACCCATGTCGTACATGAACGGGTTCTACACATCCCAGATGAAGGATTTAGATGGTGTAACGGCTAAAGAGAGTGCTGAAGTTGAGTGTCAAATAACAATTCCAGAGAAACAATTGTGTGAATTAAGTATTATCAGTCGATGGGATTGTTTATGCAACCTTGCCCATAAGAATCAAACACATATTTGATAAGGGAAATTCTATGGAAACATGCAATGGATGAGCAAACATGGTTTGCTACTAAGGCAGGTTTCTATGGCACTAAAATCAAAATGCCACTATGGGAACCGACAAAAAAAAAATCGGTCGATGGAAAAAAATGTCGTCAACAATGGAAAAACTGTTGGTCGATGCTTTTCCATCGACCGATGATTTTTTCGTCGTTGCCGATGATTTTTCATCGACTCCGACCTTTTTTCCATCGGTTATAAATTCAGAGGATGTACGTCATTCTCCTCCCATCTTCTCTTATGTTCTCTTCGGTTTATAGTTTTTTTTTTCGTTTCAGAAATTTTAGTGGCATCTCGTGTAGTCAAAGCAGTTGCACGCAAACTAACAAGGAAAGGCAAACGATGCTAATGATCACCCCACTAATTTCACATGGAGTAAGGATACAGATAAAGAGTGGAGTCACATAAGAAAACTAGCATGTCTTGGTATAATAGTTGACCATCTGTCAGCAAGGTTGTCGACGAAAAACAATATTAATCTTAGAGGCGGTAAGTTTTTTTTTATCTTGTCCAATTATAATATTTATTACAATTTTTAATGCAAACTTTAATTATTAAATATAATGATTCATATAGGCATAAGGGAACTTAATATGGTTTTCGCTCAACTTCCTCTAGAAGTTCAGCAACGAGTAGATAAATATCCATGGCATCATTGGTATCGGATCAAGACTCACAATTAGAAACCGCAAATAGTCCTGACAACACTCAAACGGTATTGGAAGACTTCAAAACATTCTTCTCCAAAGATTTTGAAGCCAGTAAGTTTTTTTATCTTACATTTTATTGAGGCAGACTATTTGTATTTATTATGCAAACTTTAATTATTAAATATTATGATGCATATAGGAATTACATTGTTAGACTTGTACATGTTGACCGGCGTATTATGAGATGGAGACTCACTTCCATACGACCAGGACAAGTGGAATCACGTAGAGGTATGGACAGTGCGACTTCCTATGTTAGCTACCTGGTTAAAAGGCGGGGGTACAACTGGTGGAGGAATGAGGGTTAAAAGGTTTAACGATTTTGTGATAAAATATCACAATGACAATGAAGATAATGAACCTAACGAAGTTCATTATGATGAGCATATTTATATTATATGTTATAGGCCAATGTTTTTCCCCAATGGTAGTTCGTGTTGGGATTACAGCAGTAATCACACCAAGAACTTGTCCTTTGGATCACGTAGAACTAAAGATAAAGATGCAAACACACAAAGAAGAATAAGCAAAGCAAGAACACAGAGATTTAACGTGGTTCGGCGTACCTACTCCACAAACAGCTACGACCAACTCTTATTGATAGAACCAATTACAGAGACACCACCACCTAACTCTCTCTATAACACCAGAAGGTCTATCACTCACAATATATCTCACAGGCTTAACATCGATGCCTATATATAGGCTTACATGACTTGGTTAGCAAGTTACACCACCTTGTACAACTCAGACTCCTAGCTATACTAGGAAGTTTGCTGACACAAAACACTAAGCTTATAATTCTCTAGAAACTTCGACAAGTCTAACAGTTCTCCACTTTGTCGATGTTTCTCCCAACTGAACTGATATCCAAAACAAATTAACCGTAGCTTCAAAATGCCCTTAGGTATTACCAACGAATAGTATTGATCAAGCTGGGACACTTTTCAAACTTGATCTTTGGAACAACCTTCGTCAACATGTCTGCAGGATTGTCTTCAGTATCAATCTTCAACAGACTAACTTCTCCATCATCAATCACTTCTCTGACTTTATGATAACGGACTTTAACATGCTTAGTACATGCATGATAGACTTGATTCTTCACAAGATGGATTGCACTCTGACTGTCACATTTTATAGCCACACTCCCTTGTGCTAACCCAAAGTCTATCACCAAACCACGAAGCCATAATGCTTCCTTAACAGCCTATGTTACTGCAATGTACTCTGCCTCGGTGGTAGACAAAGCTACTATTGATTGTAACATAGACCTCCAACTGATAGGCCCTCCATATAGGATAAAACAATACCCAGCAGTTGAACGACATTTATCACTATTACCAGCATAATCTGAATCAACAAAACCACAAAGCTTTAAGATTTGCTTCTTCTGAAACACTAAACAACCATCGAGAGTACCTTGAAGATATTTAAAAATTCTCTTAGCTGCAAACCAATGTGCTCTCCCAGGATTGGCCATATACCTACTCACTAAACCCACTGCCTGAGTTATATCAGGTCGTGTACAAACCATAACATGCATCAAAGAACCAACTGCCTCAACATAAGGGATTTTTGACATGAACTCCTTCTATTCGATAGTAGTAGGACATATCAAGTTAGATAACTTGATTGTAGGTGGCCATAGCACACTCACTGCTTTTGAGTTTTTCATATCAAAACGATGAACAACCTTCTCAAGATAGGCTTTATGTGTAAGACATAGTCTATTCTTCTTCCTATCTCGACTGATTTACATCCCTAATATCTTCTTAGCTGACCCAAGATCCTTCATCTCAAACTCTGAACTCAATTGTTTATTCAAAACTTCAATTTCTGACTTGTTATTTGCAGCTATAAGCATGTCATCCACATAGAGTAAGAGATACACAAAAGTTTCACTTTGAAACTTCTTAAAATACACACATTGATCATGTTCACTACGTGTGTATTCTGGCTGCATCATAAACATGTCAAACTTCTTATACCATTATCGTGGTGATTGCTTCAAACCATACAATGACTTCAGAAGTCGGCATACATATATATATATATGTCTTCCTCCAAATTACCATGCAAGAAGGCAGTCTTGACATCTAATTGCTCAAGCTCTAAATCAAATTGCGCCACAACTGCTATCAGGAACCGGATAGAGGTGTGCTTAACAACCGGAGAGAAAACTTCATTATAATCTACACCTTCCCTTTGTGCATATCCCTTAGCTACTAATATTGCTTTGTATCGTACACCATCAACGATACCCTCAATATTTGGGACTCCATCTTTCACAGTATATACCCACTTGCACCCAATCTTCTTTTGACCCTTAGGCAACTCCATCAGCTCCTAAGTGTCATTCTTATAAAGAGACTCCATCTCTTCACCCATGGTTGTCTTCCATTTACTGGTACGAGCATTGCTCATAGCCTTTTTGAAAGTAAATGGCTCATCCTCAAAAACAGATAGTGCGTGGGAGACACCATCTTCATAGCCATAACGTTTAGGTACTTTGATAATATGTTTCTCCCTTTGAGGGACTAAGGATGGAACACTCTGAACTTGTTGTTGAACTGATTCCTCATTAGGAACCTCCACCTCAACTTCACATTCTACTTGAGCTTCCTCTTGTTCTACTTGTTCTGCTTCAGTAGTAGATGAACTAAGAACTCTTTGTTCTAGTTGCATTGAATCATCTTCAACTATATTCTCATTCTCAACTTCAATTAGAGAATCCCAACCTGTGAAATTATTTGAATCAAGCATAGCTCTCTCATTGAAGGACACATCTCGACTAATAATGAACTTATTCAATTTTGGGTACCAAAGTCGATACCCTTTAACACCATCTGGATATCATAAGAAGATTGATATCTTAGCTCTAACACCCAGATTATCTTCTTTTACGTGAAAATAAGCTGGACAACCAAACACTCTAAGATTAGAGTAGTTGACAGGATTACCAGTCCATACCTTCAAAGGTGTCTTGCATTGAATAGTTGTTGAAGGTGATTTATTCACTAGATAGCACGCCGTCGCAACTGCTTCAGCCCACCAAACTTTGTTCAAACCTGCGTTTGACAACATGCACCGTGCTCTCTCCAGTACTGTGCGATTCATTCGCTCTGCTACTCCATTCTGTTGTGGTGTACCTTTAACTGTGAAGTGCCTAACGATACCTTGTTCTTCACAAAACTTCTTTAATGGATCTTCAGTGCATTCTCCTTAATTATCAGAACGTATCTTCTTGACCACACGACCAATTTGTTTTTATACCATCGTCTTCCACTTCTTAAACAACTCAGTGACCTCATTCTTATGCTTCATGGTGCAAACCCAAACTCTCCGTGAGAAGTCATCTATAAAGGTCACAAACTACCTATTCTCTCCCTTAGAAACTGTACGAGAAGGACCCCATACATATGAATGGTTGTAATCTAAAATACCTTGTTTGTGGTGTACAGAGGTACCAAAACTACTTCTGCATTGTTTCCCAAAGATAAAAAGCTCACAGAAATCAAGCTTGCAAGTCTTCGCACTGCCTAGCAAGCCTTTACTACTCAACACCAACATGCCTTTTTCAGTCATAATCCCAAGTCGCATATGCCACAATCGTGTTGAATTCAATTGTTTCTCATCCATTGATTCAGAAATCATAGCTCCACCAGAAACTATATCTCCTTGAAGAAAATATAGATTTTCATGTCTTGCACCAGTCATCCTCAAACTGCCATCATGGTATTCTTTTAGGAAACTGTGGATACCCCAAGTCTCATAAGGCATAGTGGGCTTGGGATGTGTTGCCTAAACCTCATCCATTGGGTTTGGTTTAAGGGATTTCAGAGACCCAAAGCTTAAGGGGTGGCAATTATGTAAATAAATAGTTAAAGTGACACATGGCAGCTTGAAGGCAAGGGGAGATCTCTATAAATAGGACTCTAATAAGATCATTAGGGGAACAACTTAGAGGGATTGGATCATTTCTCAGGAGAGAGAGAGAGAGGGGGGGGGGGAGTAGGTGAATCGCTACCTCTGTGACTCGGATCAGATCAGTATATTACCCCATTCACAGTTGGCGACCACACCGGGAGGTCGATTTCGAGTCCAGCGGAATGCAGCCAGCGCGTGAAGCGCCGAGCACGTCGAGAAAGAACGTCGAACAGGTCCCTGAACCCGCTGGGATTATGTCTTGATAGAACACGAGCCGACAGACAGTGACACCCAAGACACTAGAGGAAATGAGAAGGTATCAGTGGGAATCCCGAGCGCACAAAAGGCGTTGACACAGGGGAGCAAAGGAGAAGTTGCACCATCTCCTGGTAATGACACGCAAAACTTAAGTTTAGACGACATGCGCCAAGAGTTCGCAGCGCAGGAAAGGAAACAACATCGATTGATGGTTTTAATACGACAGAAGGAAGACGTGGCTACACTGGGAAGCACCAGACCGTTCGACGGAATTATTAGTGAGCCAAACATCGCCGGAATTGTCCCCGGAAAGCTGACACCCGCTGTTACAAAGGAAGCCCAGGCAGAGATGACTAACTCTGGCGCGTTGAGTGGAAGAATTTCTGAGGAAGACCTAGCCATGTACATCGAGGAACATTACCGCGTGGCGAAACAAGATCACGGTTATAGCTCTCTTGACCCTCCATACACAAAGAAGATCGCGGCTTACGAATTCCCATCCGACTACACGTCTTCACAGTTTAAAGTATACACAGGACAGGGAAATGCACGAGAGCACCTTGGTCGTTTCTCTCAGCAATGAATGAAAACGCGGGAGATGGAAAGATCTGTATGAAGGAATTCTCGAAATCCCTGTCCGACACCGCGTACACCTGGTACGACAACTTGAAGCCCGGCAGCATCGCGACATGGGAAGAGATGGCGCGCCTGTTCCTCAAGAAATTCTACTCTGCTAAGAGGCGAGTAACAACTGTAGACTTGGCGCGGACATCGATGGGAATCGATGAAGATCCCATGAAGTATATCACAAGGTTCAGGAGTCACGCGCTCGAGTTAAGTGAGGATGTGCCAGAAGACTGATTGGTAGAAATTTGTGTCGGGAGGATGACCGCCACACTACGTTTTGCCTTGTCTAATTTTCAGTTCCAAATGTTTGTGGAACTTGAGGAAGCAACGGCGCGGGTATCCAACTGCCTTGGGATATTTCATCAAGCCAAGGTGGAGCAGACGTGGTACAACTCGGTTAACTCATTAAGCGCAGCGATTACCAGCAGCGGACCCATTCCAGGTAACAAGCGCCCGGCACCGTCCCAATCATACCAAGGCGCGACATCGCAAGGAGGACGGAGTGGAAACAACGCCAACAACCAGCGCCCGATTCCAGCACCCATACCATGCACGAAGGAGCAAATCGAAAACCTCGTTGATCAATGGGCGGCTAACGGAGAGATCAATTTGCCACCCGTTGTGGTAGATCTGAGTACAATTAACAAGGCGCACGAACGATATTGCCATTTTTACAGGAGAGTAAATCACTCGACCCTTGATTGTTATGGTGTGCGGAATGCGTTTTGGAGGAAAGAAAGGGCGGGGGAAATCTATCTTGGACGGCAAAAGATAGACAAGGACCCTTTGCCCCAGCATAATGTTATGATGATCTCTCATGATCCAAGGGACGAAGAATGGGCGCCATGGGAAGATTCGAAGGAGGAGGCATGTGAGTTGGCGCTTGGAAAGCCGGTTTTCAAAGGCACGGATAGTGTTGTTTTTCAGTTCTCTAAGACCATCATCGCCCAACAATTTTTCGACTTTTTGGTTTTTAGCGAGGATCAGACTAGGGAAGCGTCCCAAGCAATCGATGTCATAGCCGCAGGGCACCCGGTGTTATCAAAAGGAAGAATCACTTTCGATGACAGTGACATATGCATTCCAGGAGAGCACCTACGACCACTATACCTCACCGCGACCATCAATAAACAACAGTTGAGGAGAGTATTCGTCGATGGAGGAGCCTCACTGAACCTTGTCTCAGTGCATACCCTGGACTTGTTAGGAATATCAAAGGGAGAAGTCAGGGAACGAAAGACAGTGGTGCGAGGATTCGAGGGGCACACCCAGGAGGCCATAGGAATTATATGCCTTACAGTGAGCATTGGGCCGATTAGGACAACCGTGCCGTTCCATGTGCTAGACGATCACACTTCGTTTCACTTGCTATTGGGTCGTGGATGG
Source organism: Papaver nudicaule (assembly GCA_023529015.1). Taxonomy (NCBI): domain Eukaryota; kingdom Viridiplantae; phylum Streptophyta; class Magnoliopsida; order Ranunculales; family Papaveraceae; genus Papaver; species Papaver nudicaule. The sequence continues at coordinate 4,285 of JAJJMA010301737.1, read as the reverse complement.
ATACGTGATCACCGAGTTGTAGCGTCCACCTATCATCAATGCATTAAGACCAACATCGGAGGTAAGGAGTACAGGGTCCCTGCCACCAACAACCCTTTCGGCCCCGAGGAGGCGTACATGGCGGAAGCCGCCTTCTACAACCTAATGGAGCAAGACGGAGCAGCCATAATCGGGCTATCACGCACAATCCCATTGCCAAAATGGGAAGAGGAAGAAAAAATTTCAGTTTTTAGTCCTACTCGGCTGGTTGTGTCGAAGGAGAAAAGGAAAACCGAAGAAAAGGAGTCCGTGTTCAGCCCCAAAAGGTTAGGAACGCCGGCCGAAGCAAAAAAACCAAAGCTAGGACCAGAGCCCCAATTCCATCGCTTCACCACGCGAAGCGGAGGGCACGTAAACAGGTTATAGCAATCAACGGAGATGACGCCGCCTGATCAGCTCTGTGAGGCGTCTACAAGCCAGGCGACATCATCTCCCGATGAGGAAGAAGAAGTAACAGCGGAATCTCTACCGATAGAAGAGCCTGTAGAGGTACCATCCCTAGACGAGGTGGAGGAAGTGAATATTGGGGACGAGGAGGAACGTTTGATTAAGATCAGCGGGTCCCTAAGAAAGGAAGAGCGGGAACGGATGATTAAGTTATTAAAGGAGTACAAGGACGTTTTCGCCTACACATACAGCGAGATGTCGGGATTGGACGAGGAGATGGTTACCCACTATTTATACGTGTTGTCACATGCTCGTCCTGTGAAACAAATAAGTCGCACTTTCCATAAGGATGTCGCCTTGGCAATAAAAGAGGAGATTGAGCGCTTGATGGTGGCCAAATTCATCAAGCCCATAAAGAACGCGCCATGGTTAGCCAATATCGTGCCTGTAATGAAGAAGAATGGGAAGATCCGTTGTTGCGTTGATTACAGAGATTTGAATAGGGCTTGCCCTAAGGACGAGTTCCCTGTACCTAACGTGGATATGCTAGTAGACGCTACCAGTAACCACCAAATGTTCTCGTTTATGGATGGTTACAGTGGTTATAACCAGATCAAAATGAGTACCACGGACGCGCACAAGACCGCGTTCCAAACACCCTTTGGTTGCTTTTACTATGTAGTGATGCCATTTGGATTAAAGAACGCCGGAGGACTTACCAACGAGCTATGGTGTCCATTTTTCATGATTTGATCCACCGGCAAGTTGAAGTATACGTTGATGATATCGTTGTCAAATCTCAGAAAAGGGAAGACCACATCAGCCACTTGCGAACGGTATTCGAGCGTTGTAGGCAGTACAAGCTCAAAATGAATCAAATGCGCTTTTGGAGTAACATCTGGCAAGTTCCTGGGGTTCGTGGTTACTAGCAAAGGAATACAAGTGGACCCAGGAAAAGCGCAAGCGATCTTAGCATGGATAGGCCCGTCAATGTGCAAGAACTTCAAAGTTTTCTAGGGAAGATATCCTACGTCCGAAGGTTCATACCAGGTTTAGCGCAAATGGTGGCCGCTTTCACTCCACTCTTAAAGAAGGGATGCGCGTTTCAGTGGGGGGAGACCCAGCAAAACACTTTTGAAAACGTAAAGAAATGCCTTACGAGCCCACGAGTTCTGCGACCACCGATACCCGGAGAGCGCTTACACCTTTACTTGGCGTACACCTCTGAAGCCATAGGGGCGCTCCTCGCTCAAGATTTAGGAAACGATCAGCTCTTTCCTATAGACTATGTGAGCCGTGTTTTAAGAAACGCTGAAGTGAGATACCCACGGATTGAGCAAGCGTGTTTAGCTCTGATTTACGCGGCTCAGAAGTTAAGACCATACTTACTGGCGCATCAGACCGTGGTAATCGCCGCGACAAACCCCATGGTTTACCTAGCCGAACGACCATACTTGACCGGTCGAACCGCGCGATGGTCCTTACAACTATCAGAATTTGGGCTCCATTACCAAAGACCCCGAGGCGTAAGAGGACAAGCAATCGTAGATCTCCTTGCCGCGTTCCCGGGAAGCGATGAAACCAGTATCCATGAGGACATACCTGGGGAAGTGGCGGAGCTCGATGAAGAAGGCGTCTGGGACATGTACTTCGACGGTTCGTCCTATGGATCGTATGGAGGTGCAGGTATCGTGTTTGAAACACCAGGAAGGGAACTGCTCTCATTCGCCTTCAAGTTAGATTTTGCGTGCAGCAACAATGTAGCCGAGTACGAGGCGTTCCTAATAGGCCTCAAGCTAGCTGAACGAATGGAGTTCTCCCGACTCCATGTACATGGAGACTCAAAACTAGTCACCAGTCAAGCGGGGGGTGATTTCCATGTCAAGGAAGAGCACCTGGCACCTTACCGGGCAGAAGCACAGGAGCAGATGAGCAAGTTCGCCCTGATAGAACTGGGGCACACGGGAAGAACCATGAACAGGCACGCCGACGCTTTAGCGACCCTAGCGGCGAAAATCAACTTAAACGGCAAGGACGAAGGCTCGATCACCGTACACAGACAAGAGCTCCCCAGCACTTGGCTACGAAAAATGAAGTTTGAGGAAGAAAATGATTGGAGAAAAGGAGTCATGAGGGAGCTCGACAAGCCCAAAGAGGAAAGATCAATGTTATTCAAAAGAATAAAGTCCTTTGTGGTCATCAAGGGGCAACTCTACTATCGAATGGCGGGTGGAGCATTGGCACGATGCGTAGGAAGTAAAGAAGCAATGAGGCTTTTAGCCAAGGTCCACCAAGAAACGTGCGGACATTCAGGAGTAATTCCCCTGTACAGAAGATTACAGAGAAAAGGGTATTACTGGCCCGAGATGGCAACACATGCCGCGACTCTACAGGGCGGGTGCACTGAGTGTCAGTCGCCGCCACAACCGTCAAAAGGTCTGCACGGTTAAGGAAATAGACTGAAGACAACCTTATGCCAATTATTTGAAGAACGGCTTGCTCCCAGGAGACGAGACTGAAGCTCTAGTAATAGCGAAAAACGCGGCACGTTTCTTTATCACCGATGGGGTTTTATACAGGAGGAGCTTCGATAATGGGGCGTTGAGGTGCCTGAGCAAAGAGGAAGCGCAGACAGTAATGACCAAAGCTCATGAGATGGAACACCAAGGGAAGCGCAAGCTATTCGTCCACATCCACGAGGGAGGCTATTACTGGCCCACCATGGAAGCCGATACGGCAGAATTCGTAAGAAAGTGTGACGTTTGTCAACTTCACGGGAATGTGATACAGGCGCCTCACAAAGAGTTACACAGTGTAGTTGCCCCGTGGCCCTTTCATAGCTGGGGTCTAGACCTAATTGGCCCCATAAACCCTCTATCCTCCAGCCGGCACAAATACATAATCACGGCGACAGAATATTCGACCAAGTGGGTAGAAGCAGCGCCTTTACGAAATTACGAAGGAGAAACTGTTGCCGCGTTTATCAAAGAATATATCATCTGCCGTTTCGGCGCGCCCATGATTATCCGCTCGGACAATGGCACTTCATTCATCAACCAAAAGGTGTCGTATATGCTGGCCAAGTACAACATAAAACAGCACGCGTCCACCGAGTACTACCCGCAGGGAAATGGACTAGCAGAGTCCACCAACAAAACGCTATTGAGAATACTAAGCAAAATTGTTCATGACCACCACAGAGGATGGCACGAACAACTGCCTCTGGCATTGTGGGCATACAGGATCTCTAAGCGCAGCTCTACAGGGGCGTCTCCTTATTCGCTGGTATATGGGGAAGATGCCATCCTACCAGCCGAGGTCGCGGTCTCGTCTGCCAGGGTTGCCATGGCAAGCCACACTGAACCAGACAACGTGAACAGGATCGCGCATCTTGATGCACTCGCAGAGCGTAGGACCAGAGCGGAGCAATTCGCAAAAACTTACAGAGCTACAAAGGCGCGTTATTACAACAAGAAAGTGATACCGAGCTCCTTCAAAGTCGGAGACATCGTACTAAAAATTGCAAAACACGTGCAGAGAAAGGCGAAGGCTGGGAAGTTCGCGGCAAATTGGCGCGGACCATATACCGTACGGAAAGTTGCAGAAAGCGGCTACTATTACCTCAACTACATGAACGGGAAAGAGATTGATACACCGATAAATGGCAAATGGATTAAATTGTATTACGCTTAACTCGCGCCATGACGACTGCGATTTCATCCCTTTTCTCTTATTTTACACTATCTTCAGCGCCATGTTTAGCCCTAAACAATAATAATAATAATAATAATAATAATAATAATAATAATAATATATATGGGAAAGGCATCTTGACAGAACGCCCTACCCTTTCTTTTTA
>JAJJMA010301731.1:0-12241 GCA_023529015.1 Papaver nudicaule | reverse complement strand
CAAACCATAAGACTCACGAGCCCAAACGAAAAGTTGGTTGTATTTCGTACCCCTCCTTTTTCATTAGTCAATATAAATAAGAGTGGTATCTCTCTTAAAAGATGTGTCCCTCTACCAAGCTTTTCTTCGGAACTACATATAAGCTTGTGATTACCGCTTTTCTTTTCAGTTACCTTTGAGCTTTTGCTCTTGGTCTAGAATTGCGAGAAAGTATTCTCTAGGGATCAAGAAGCCTAGAAGTAACTCTTACGGGAAACTAGTTTATGTTTACAAGTCTTCTTTGTATTGTACTTGTGTTCTACCATGTCTATCAAACCTTGCGATCTTGTTTATTCAATGGTCCTTCTCTTATAAAAAAAGGCCACTCAAGATCGTTGTGATTAGAACATACTCTTTATCTGTTAACCTGGATTTGTCAGCAAGTCGCTTTCGGTTTGTGTGCCTAAACAATAGATATCGAGTGGAATCAAGATTGTTGTTATTGGATTTATTTCTTGCAGGTACACTGTTTTTCACGGTCATATCATATTGAACTTACTCCAGCTGATTGCTTGATTCCAACTGGGACAACAAGGTTACTCTTTCAGGAGTTTTGGTTTTGAAACCTTGATCGATATCTCGAGGGGTTTATTACCAAGTATACTTAAATTTCCTCACTCTAGGTGTAAAACGACTTCGGTGAAATATTTATTAGTTACCAAGGATATCGTCTAGCGATTTGACCTGCCGCTATTTGGTTGTTGTCCATAAGGTTGTAATCGTCCGGTTGGAGGTCGGGTAGCGATAGTCCTCGCCACGTGATATGAGGCAACTCTTGCGTAAGACACTAAAGGACGTCTGTTTGCGTAGGGCAGTACATGTGCGTGACCACTTTGTTGTGGTTGGAGGCGTAGAAATACTAAGGGGAAATCTTTGTGACTAATAGGGTCATATTGTCTGCACCAGCTAGTCCAAAGTCTGAGAGTAGGTGCGTTGGCGGATTAATTCTTAAGAGTATTCAAACTGGACTAGGTCCCGGGGTTTTTCTATGAGTTTGTAGTTTCCTCGTTAACAAAATTCTTGTGCGTACTTTACTTTATTTCCGCATTATATTTGACTTGTCATTTATAATTAAAGTATCGTACTTGGTTGTTGACATAGCCTTTCAGATCTTGTATTGAATCCCTTGCACGAATCAATCAGTGACGAAAGAGACCTTGTTCTTGCGTTCTTGATTACAGGAACCGTTCAAGGTTTGACTTATAGGTGGACTGAAATAAAACATTGGTGGTGTACTCGGAACCCTCGTCTTTTCAGTTTGTACCGCTTATCCCAGGAGGAAATCCTCCCCCAAATACAGCTGCAATTGCTGCAACATTTCCCATCTGAAGAATAAACATGTTGCTCAGGAATCCAAGTGTAATAAGATTAAGATAACTGTGGGTGTCATATTTCACAAGTACCCTAAAAGCCACACCAGCAACGCACACTAAAGGAAGTATATCAGTTTACTTAGCATTAGCAGCGTATGGAGCGGAGGACCTTGTATAACCCTGCATCCGGTCAATGTAATAGAGTACCCTCCGCTCCTTAACATAATGTAACCGACGTAGTCGGGCAATAGTACCCTCCGGGTAGCATGGAAAGGAATGTAAACCGACATAGTTGGATACGCTGTCAACCAGCTACGTAAAAATAGATCACTGAGGAGTATGTCCTCAGTGATCTTTATAAATAGAGACCCTCTACCTTGAAAGAGGGGACCCCCCCTAAAAAAGCAGGGATACCGAGATACACCACCAACTTTTAGTTTTCGTGAACCTAGTTGATTATAGTTATTTGAACGATCTCACAAATCAATATTCAAACAACAACATGAGTATAGTTCAAAGAACCGAACCCTAACAAGAACGTAGTTCTTGTAGATCTCAATAGAGATGGATTCACTCAAAGGTTATGAATCAACAAACTTTCAATTACTTCAATTATATAGATCAGAGACAATATAATACGGAAGGGAAAAGTAGTGCAAGACACCGGAATGTTGTTAACGAGGAAACTGCAAACCTAGCAGAAAAACCCCGGGACCTCGTCCAAATGTGAACACCCTTAGTATGAACGGTATACAGACGCTAGCCTACTCTCAGACTTCGGACTGGACTGTATCGAGACTGAATTCGCCCTACAAGCAACTCAACTACCAATGTGCTCCTACGTCTCTTGGCTCCCGCAGAAACCTACGTACTTGATTCCCCTAGCTGACGTCCTTTACAGGCCTAGGAGTTGCTCCACTTCCCTTCATGAAGACTAGCACTACCCTGCCTCTAACAGGACGCCTAAAAGTATCCAAGTAATCAAACAAGAATACGATTGTGATTTCCTTTAGACTTAAAGTCAAAGTTAATGGAAATCGATATGTTGAATAGGGCTTATTGATCTATCCTAATCAACTTTACCTTTAAACGCGTGATGAACTTAGTATGAAACCTAGTTCGTGAATATGCGTTGGGAACTTCTAAGGTTTACGATACAAGATCTACCTTACGAAGTTTCTATCAAATCTTGGTCGTGATAAGATTAAAAATATTCAATCGACCCAAGATACATGATGGAATTTTACTTCCGACCTGTGCTTCACGATCCTCAAGTGAAGTCTTTCAATAGTCATAGTCTAAAAGGACTTCGAGATGACGACCAACCTTTATGCAAGGATACACAGATGTGTAAAGGATTGAGATTGTATCTTGCAGAAGGTCATCTATTTAGAGTGATCACCAAGGGAGGCTTTGCTTAAAGTTTAAGCAACCTTGAGTAGGGCTCAAGTAAGTTCCGGAACTAATAAGGTCCATAACTTGATTACCCATTCTCAATCTTCTATGAACTTTGGACTAAGCCAAAACTCAACCTTGTTTGAAGGTTCGCGACTTTTGGTCCAATTACTGAGTTTGAACATCGCTTGGATTAAGTTGTTGAATTCCATGGGCCAAATAATGACGAGTCCGAGAACTAATCATGCCTAGACCGAAAACTTCAATGATATGAAAGTTTGGAAGTTTTCTCATGGCTTATATGTACGCGTTCATGAACGCTTTCATAGAGCAGTCAATAGAGTTCAAGAGAATTCAAGAACTTGTATGTACGCGTTCATGAACGCGTTCATACAGACTTTTGCTCGTTCTCTGAAATGCCATACAAACACATGTATGCGTTCATGTACGAGTTCACCGTTGTGGTCACTTTCAAGAGACAATCCAACATACTCTACTTATACATATTATCACGAGTGTGACAAATGCAAAGGCGGGAATCCTAAAATACCTTCGGATCATCACTAGTACAAATCTGGTCTGATGCCACGCCAGATTGGCGTTGTCGTATGGTTTAGGTCACGCCAAACACAAATGCTCGTCGTGTGACAAGAAATCGCGTGTTTTTTGACTACCTTTTCTGCAACGCGAAATTTCGTGTGGCCTTCGGTTATAATTCGCGTGACAAAGCCGCCATGGTGCTGAAGCTTTTCCGTTGTGTTGTTCGAAGTCTTGTTGTTGTTGCTACCCTTTAGACTCGTGAACTTGCTTCTCATGTGGTTGTTGCTGCCCTTTAGACTCGTGAACTTGCTTTTCATGTGGCTGTTGCTGCCCTTTAGCCTCGTGAAATTGCTTCTCACGTGGCTTATTACTGCACTTAAGACACGAAAAGTGTTTATTTAGCCACGCGATCGAGTGCAATCTCTGGTGCATCTCTCACCCTTCATATTTGATCCATCACCATCCACGTGTAACCATGGATACCGTTAATATTTGATCTAACACCATCCACGTGTAGCCATGGATACCATTAATATTTGATCTACCACCATCCACGTGTAGCTGTGGGTACCGTTCATCTCGTTCGAATTTTGAGGATAAATGATGGATTCTCAGCCGTCAAACAGGATGTGTTCCCAGCCATCCACGTGTATTCTAGGAACCGTTCAATTGTATTGGTGGGATGGAACCTCAGCCGTTCAATTATTACCTTTTTTATCTTATTCGATGGATTTTTGACCGTCAATTTAGATAGATTTCCGACCGTCAATTTAGATGCATTTAAGGCCGTTCAATTTGATGAATTTATGGCCGTTAAGATGCATCTAATGGCCGTTTATTTATATGCCCATTTTTCCGGGTGCCGGCTTGGGTAAGAGACTTGATCTCATAACCCGAACCCGAACGGACCCGTACTGGTCATTTAAACAAATGTAAATTAGAACACATTCATGTTTTGCTCTGAAAATATGCAAAAAGAAAATGCCTTAACTATGTTCTAATAAAGTTTGCTCCAGAAACATGGCAGACCATCTATCTAAAACGTTATTGCCTTTGTTTCTTCTGTTTTTTAGATGCTCGGTTCCCCACCTCCAGTTGACAGAGTTGTTGCCTCTTGCCGTTATTCCTGGTACACCTCTGGCTACCATCTGGAATTTGATACACCTTACTGGTTCTCTTTGAGATTTTTTTCTTTGCAGCCGGTAGATTATCAGGTTGTCCTTCATCCACAGCATGTACTTTTGTTGCTTGTAAACTATCGACTTGTTGTTTGGCTTCCAAATGTTGTAACTCATGGTCTTTTGGTAGCACCACTTTTTGTTGTCCTTCATCCACATCATGTACTTCTGTTGCTTGTAAACTATCGACTTGCTGTTTGGCTTCTAAATGTTGTAACTCATGGTCTTTTGGTAGCACCACTTTTGGTTGATCATCTTCTTTAAGTTCCTCGGAAATAAGCTTGTCAGTACTTTCAACAGGTACTCCGTGCTCTTTGGTATTTCTGTGAGAAGATTGTAAGGGTACCTACAGAAAGAGAGTAGTAATTCATGCAAATCCAACTGGAATTCGTTGGTCATGCGAAGACCACATTATTAAAGAGATATCTTCAAGAATAAAGGAAACAAGCTAAGCAAACCAACCTTAACACCACAAAGCATAGTCTTTGGCCAAGGAATGACAAAACCCTTTGCACTTTCTAATTTTGCAAGATTTCCTGCTAGTACAGGTAAACTGTAGTTTCCATCCAATACTTCTTTGATCAGGACCAAGAAGCAGTCAACCTCTGCACCTGTTTCAAGTAAATGATGTTTTCTCGTTGATTTAAAGGCTCTGCCTCTAGCAAGGAATTTCTGCTTAGAATCTCCATAAATATTGCACTCTCTACCCTGCAGAAATATACTGCCATATGAACATCATAAATAGAAAAATATAAACCAATACGTATTTAATTGATGCCTTTAAGACAACAAATACCAATGCGTATTGAGTTGGCGTAATCTGAGATTCCCTTAGTACTCCAACTACTTTGTCTGCCTGCTTTGATGGACCGTATTGAGATATGGTACCCCGAGAACCGTTTCCAGCTAGTTGATCTTCTGCTTCCTTCCTATCTTTTTGCAGCTCAACTTTTTTTGTAGGTACCTGCAGCAAGAGGGTTATTCTTAGGATTCATGTAACAGATATTCCTAAGCCCGACGTGGATTCAATGGTCATGTGAAGAAGCAGAAAAAAATTTCTCAAACAATGTGACCGGTTAGACAGAATGAAATGTCCACCTTTTTCTTAGTCTCTTCTGGTCGCCCAGATTGAGATTTTGTACCTTGAGAACCATTCTCACATAGTTGATATGCTTTCTGACTCTCTTTGTGCAGCACTATCTGAAGCGTTTTTTTTTTAGGTACCTGCTGCATTTTCTTTTGGTAATGGTTAGGATTCTTGATACATGTATTACCAAATTCAATGTGGATTCTCTGGTAATGTGAAGAAACATAAAAAATAATTGTACAACTATCTAACTGGCAGACTTGAACTGAAGTCTGCACCTTTTTGAAATGCTGCACATCTATCTCATAATCAAACAGGTTCCACATATCTCTACTTATTAAGTACTCTAATTCACACTAGCATTTGTCTCATTTTCTTCTCGATACAAACTAGACGAGAAAGATTCATGTAAAGAAATATTCAGAGAACAAAGAAAACATATTGCACTACAATTAACCTCAGGCGATGGTAGAAGTTCGGTGCTTTCTTTGGGCCAAAGAATATATTTTCCGTGAGCATCATCTAGACATTGAATATTCTTCATTGGAATGACTAAACAGTATTTTCCATTTAATACTTCCAACACCAATATCTTGTGGCATTCAATCAAATGCTCTGATCCGTTCACTTTCCATTTCCTCCAATAGAGAAAGCTTTACCTCTAGCGAGAACTTCTTCCTTAGAACCCAAAAAAAGGTTGCATTTGATACCCTGCATAGTCTGAGATGCCTTTTGAGTAGCTTTAACTGATTTATTTGGCTTATCAATGTCTGGTAGAAAATTTGGTCGCCCAGTTTTTGTTGAGTCGCCTGAACAAAATGATTCGACTTTACTTCTGAATACAAGATGGATAAGGCAGATTGATGTAGAAAATTATTCGACGAATAAAGCAAAGAAGCCAAGCAAAGCAACTAACCCCAGGAGGTTGATAAAGTACGGTTTTAGTCTTCGGTTTAGATAGTACAGAAGTTGAGGAAATGGAACGATGGGTCACCGTATCTGTACAAGGAGGGTCCTGCCTAGGCATAGCAGACTGTTTCTTAGTTGAAGAAACCTTCAGTGGTGCAGATTCAAGTTTTTTTCTTGAGGATTTTTCAGTCCAATGAATCAAAACCTCAGATGGATGGATCGGTTTGCTAGTTCCATCACCTCCCAGTAAAGACGATGGGAGACTTGAAGTTTTATTAGCTTGAACTACATCTTTTGGCTTCTCAATGTGTTGCAGAAAATCATAATCAAACAGGTAACCACATGTCTGGATTTATTAACTTCACACTAGCATTCTTGATTTAAAGAGTTTCCACCACATATTGGGATTTTATCTAACTACCGTGGGTTTGTTTCAACATATCAATGTCTAATATAGTTTTGAATACAAGATGGATAAGGCAGATTAATGTAGCAAATTATTCGATAAATAAGCAAAGAAGCCAAGCAAAGCAACTAACCCCAGGAGGTTGAAGAAGTACCGTTTCAGCTTTGGGCCAAGGGATAAAAGTGCCACAAGCTTGCTTTAACGTTTTAATCTCATCGCCGGGTATTGGTAATACGAGATTTTCATTCTGTAGCACGCGATCCTGACAGGAATTCCATACACAGTCACTTCTTTTTCTTCGGTCAAAAAAGCAGTACCTCTAGCAACAACGTTTTCCCTTTTGCCAGTCCAAAGTTCACATCCTACGCCCTGCATAAATACATGGCATACGAAAATCATAAAGAGAAACACAAAAACAATAAAGATTTAAACGCCTGTAATAAGATAATATGTATTACTTTTCCGAACCGGACTTCATTAGTTGCTGATCTGTGAGATTCCCGAGAAGATGGAAGAGTCGAAGACTTCTGTTTAGATAGTATAGAAGTTGGGGTACTGGAATGATGGGTCACCGCATCTGTACAAGGAGGTTCCTTCTTGGGCTCAGCAGACTGTTTCTTAGTGGAAGAAACCTTCAGTGGTGCAAATTCATGTTGTTTTCTTGAGGATTTTTCAGTCGAATGAATCAAAACCTCGGATTGATGGATCTGTTTGCCAGGTCCATCACCTCCCAGTGAAGACGACGGGAGACTTGAAGTTTGAGTAGCTTGAACTGCTTCTTTTGGCTTCTCAATGTGCTGCAGAAAATTTGGTTGCGGCAGTATTTGTTGAGTCGCCTGAAGTAGTAGATAAATAGTGAGGATTCATGTATCGAACGTGATTACGCTGGTCTTATGAAGACACAGATAAAATAGAACAATGGAGAAGAATGTAGGGAAGTAGCCTTTTTTTACATTGGTTGAAACTGCGCATTGCCGATCTAAATCATAATCAAACAAGTAACCACGTATCTGGATTTATTAACTTCGCACTAGCACTCTTCAATTAAAGAGTTGCCAGCACATATTGGGATCTTATCTAACTACCGTGGGTTTTGTTTTAACATATCAATGTCTAATCTAGTTCTGAATACAAGCTGGATAAGGCAGATTGGTGTAGCAAATTATTCGATGAATAAGCAAAGAAGCCAAGCAAAACAACTAACCTCAGGAGGTTGAAGAAGTACGGTTTCAGCTTTGGGCCAAGGGATAAAAGTGCCACAAGCTTGCTTTAACGTTTTAATCTCATCGCCGGGTATTGGTAGTACAAGATTTTCATTCAGTATTTCAGTAACCTGGACTCTGTAGCAAGTGATCTTGGCAGTGTATCCATGCACAATCACTTCTTTACTTTCTTCTGACACAAAAGCAGTACCTCTAGCAACAACGTTTTCCCTTGTGCCAGACCAAAGTTCACATCCTACACTCTGCATGAATACATAACATATGAACATCATAAAGCGAAAACACATGAACAATACAGAATGAAATGCCTAAATAAGATAAATATATTACTTTTCCTAACGGTCCTTCATTAGTTGTTAAATTGTGAGATTCCTGAGTAGATGAAGGAGTTGCAGACTTTGGTGTAGATAGTAAAGAGGTTGGGGAACTGGAACGATGGGTCACTGAATCTGTACCAGGAGGGTCCTTCTTATGTCGATCAGTCCTTTTCCAGCTTGAAGAAGACTCCAGTGGTGCAGATTCGGGTTGTTTTTTTGAGGATTTTTCGGTTGAATGCATCGCATCCGCATATGGATGGATCTGTTTGATAGGTCCATCACCTCCCAAAGACGACGGGAGGCTTGTCAAATTTTCCTGAAGCGTGAAGTTGAACATTGTCATGAAATATTAGATATTGCGCGCCAAATCATTGACCTATACAGTAAATATAATATCATAAGCGCACCATCTAGTGGAGCAGTTAACTTACTTTTGAGCCATAATTTCTGATCAATTCGGAAGCAATGGCTGGTACTGGTATTCCTTGAGTAGAGAGGGTCGATGCTAAAGTCTTTATCGACATGGTCAACTCCATTATTAGTGCATCCTTAGATTCCACCTTTTTCCTCAACGAATTGTTGGCATTGTAGTAAAGCTACCATAACATTTAACGGAAAGTTAATAACATATATACAATATAAATGATAAATAAATATAGCGATAGCCTTATATAGATATGAATATAATTAGCTGCATACCTGTAATTTAGCCATCATGGCCTCTTTATTATAATCCTTATGTTGTTTTCTTAGCCTTGACATTCCCTTGGGTTTTCTGCTTTTCACAGACTTTTCTGGTTTCTCTGGTAGAATCTGTGTTTCTTCTGCTACACTATCAGTTGGTTCAAATACTAACTCATCATCAATCACATTCAATTCATCTTCTTGGATCTCGGTATCTGTAAATAGCAGAAACAACTTATGAAACATGTTTTATGGAAAATTAGAAACAAACGAGAACAATATTACAAGCATTACCATTCAAATCATATGATCCATAATCATCAAAAGGTTCCGAACATGTGTTGCCTAAATCTTTCTCTTCTTTTGCAGCTTGGCAGCGTGGAGTCCCACAATCTATTTCTTCTTCTTCTTCTTCTTCTTCTTCTTCTTCTTCTTCTTCACATTTGCCACCAGCACAATCGTAACTCTCGTTTTCACTTCCAAAACCATATTCGGTATCTGAGATATCTTCATAATAATTATCTTCTGAAGAATCCATGAGCGTATCTGAAAGTACAACCAATGTAGGAATATGAGCTTACGTTGGAAAAAACATTGGCTAAATCTAACATCAAAAGCAACATGTTTTACAATTATAAGCCATGTTTTTCCATTCAATGAAGCCCTTGTACAAACACAAAGTACATAGTACATACTCGTTGAAAGATGTAACTTTAAAGAAACCCATGATGACGGCAAAACTAGCTCTTTAATACAACCAGAATTAAAACCCATGACATCTAACATGCATATTTGATTCTACTTGTATTTAACCTAAAATGTATTCAAATCTAAGTATCCATTCCTAGATCCTCAGAACATTAGGAGAACATTTACACATACAACTAGGAATCAAAACCGTGATAATCAGTAACTAAATCCAACAGTAGTTAAAACCATTGATATTTAACATGTACATCTATGATATATGATAATCTGCAAATATTTATGATTATCAGTTACTTGTCAAAAGAAAAAAAGAAAAATAAAATTCAAAACAATCCATCGTTGTCATATGCTTGTGCTTTGATACAACATAAATCGAGATCGGGTTTAACAAATCATACCAGCAGCGAAGGTAAGACCTAGTAATAGAATTAGGGTTTCGAGAAAAAAAACATGCAGCAAAATGAAACAAGCTATAACAACCGAATGAAGAGGAAAGTTGACTTACCTTTAATTTAGCAAAACACTGGGCGGGATAATTCCCGCCCTGGAATTTTCGTCTGATTTTCATCCCGCGCAAAAGAATTTTGTTGAAATTTTTTTGGAGTTTTTTTTTTTTTCAATCTGTAAGAAATGTTTCCGCAAATTTCGTGTAACCAACATGGTTAGTTTCCATAATTTTCAGATTTCCAACCAATAATAGATCAGAAAAAATATCGGGGTGGTTATATATTTTAAGAAATGGTCTCCCATAATTCCGAGATATAATCCTGTATTAACAACTCCACTACATTTTAGTAAAATTTCATTTTAGAATTTGTAAAAGCGAGGGAACAGTTTGAATTTTTAGAATGGCCTTCAGCACACCCTACTACGACAATACTGAAATGCCAAACCAACTGAATGAAGCTAGTAGGAGCTAATGCAAAGAACTGAGCGCAATAACTGTAGAAAAAATTTACTATAAAACATTATTTCTTTAGCTTTCTGCATGGTGTCTCTAAATAGAAGAAATTCATTTTAGCTAATGGACCACTACAATGTTTTGATCTTTTGCTAACAGATCACTTACTAACAAATTAGAAGAGCAATCTAGGAAACACTTAAACCTTCTAACAAATTTAGAGATGCCATCTGTTACCTGGTTATCATCTCAAATAACAAAAGAAAACTGACAATAATATAAACCGGTACTTAGAGATAGTATCTTTTTTATTGCATATTTGTTTTCTAAATGAAAACTATTTGTGCCACTAGTTAATGACTGGATAACAAGTTTCCCAGTGGGTCTATCAGTACTTGTGCATCATTTGAAGACAATTAATTTCCTGCACATGCAAGTGCGTAATTAGATGCATATCTTCATGACGGGGGTCAGGTTTTGCTCCAACGCCTTTCAATGATACATTCAGCCCCATGTGAGGTACTATTTTAAGGTATGGCTCTACTGCATTCCTTGCACACGGACTTGCAGTTGAGAACACTGCCTGATGTTGGTAGGGAAGATAGGGTTTCAGTAGTGATTTCCGAGGAGAGCCCATACATCCCTCTTGCTCTATTGTGCAGAGCAGTCTGTTGAAAAAAAAAAAAATCTTTTGTAATGGTTTACAAAAAAAGAAAAGAAATGAATACAAAGCAAGAAAAAAGTAGGTCACAATTTCTGGATAAATCTGATATGAGTGGGGCTCATAAATGTGATCGTCACCCGCTAAACAATTCAGACTACCTCCACATTGAGTTTTCTAACACAACGAAGTAAAACCATCCAATATTGCTAAATTGTGAAATTCGAGCCATATTGGATAAAACATTGTTTCTTTAGCTTTTTGCATGGTATCTCTAAATAAAAAACAGTCTTTTCAAACAAGAACATTAAATAACATAAGAAAATGTGCACCAAGAAGCAATTTCCAACTCTCAATGGGTATATCAGTACTTCTGCATCATTTGAAGACTGCTAATTTCCTACACATGCAAGTGCTTTCTTGGATGCATATCTTCACAACGGGGGTCAGGTTTTACTCCAAAGCCTTTCAGTGATACATTCAGCGCCATGTGAGGTACAATGCGAAGGTATGGATGTAATGCTTCTTCACGTCGAGACTTCCAAATAACCAGGTTAGTTTTAGCGACCAAATCATAACGGCATAGACGTTTGCAATCCAGTGTAATTCGCCACAGCAACGCGCTGTTCTTACCAAGTGCAATAGGCACATAATGTATCAGCTGCTCTTCCTTCTTTCCCAATTCAATGCTGCACTGTTTCACCCATTTCCTTCCGCTGCATCTGGTATGTGCTCTAAAACAGTTTCTTTTCTCGAGGAACCACAAACGCAGAGTTATGTCGCCTCTATGCTGGCTCGTATAGTACAAACATAGAGACAGTCCAATTTGGGCTAACCCCAGCCCGTGAATGGGTTTTCCCTTCTTAAAGATCTTGATTGG
>JAJJMA010301717.1:0-11236 GCA_023529015.1 Papaver nudicaule | reverse complement strand
TCCCGCTTCGGCGATAATAGTACCAGAAGCGGAAAAACAACAACAGCAAGTTACCGCTGAACAGCATTGGAACTCGCAGAAGCGTGAAAATTATGAGGGGCGTGACAAGCAAGATAACAGAGGAGGAAATTATGGACGAGGAGGAAGAGATAATCGGCGAAATGGGAATGGTGACAGAAGATATAATGGAGATAACAGAAAATTTGGCAGAGGCAACCAGCAACCTTTCCAAGACGCTACTCTACCTAAACTGCGTGTTTCTTATACAGATGCATTCTGACAGATTGAAAGTTCTAACTGTAGGGATGACATCAGATATCCTTATAATAGAGGAAACCCAAGAGCACCACCAGCTAATACTAATTCCTTCTGTCAATTTCATCAATTTCATGGCCATACGACTGAGAACTGCACCGGCGTACAACAAGAAGTGCACCGATTCATCCGCTTGGGAAAATTCCAGGAATTTTTAGAGTTGCCACCGCCACCTCCCATCATGGTACAGCCAATTCAAGCCATTCCCGCTCAAGCTCCGAAGGTATATGAGGTCAAAGTTGAGCGAGATTTGTTGGAGTTAGACTGTTTTTCCATTGTGCATTCTAAGATTACTAGGGATGAATTTCACGATAACGTTTTGTCTCGTGTGCATAAGCGAGATAGAATGGGAAATGAGATCTGTAGTGTCGCCGTCAAGCAAGAGCCTTTGCAAGAATGGATGAAGGCGTGCGTTGGGTTTTCCGCTGAGGAAATTCCTCCAGAGGGAAGAAATCACAACAATCCTTTGGTTCTTACCATTCAGATGGAGGGATTCAGGTTGCCAAAGGTGCTTATTGATCCAGGCAGTTCAGTGGACATCCTCTTTAATACTGCCTTTGAGGCGATGAGGGCGAAGGATGATAAAATACCCTCGCCGACAGTCTCTTCTTATAACATTTATGGGTTTAATGGTATCGCTTCTAAGCCTAAAGGCGAGATCGAATTTAAAGTCAAGATTTGCGATGATTATTTCTTGAAAACCACCCTTTGTATTGTGGATGTTGACTCGCCGTATGCTGCAATTCT
Source organism: Papaver nudicaule (assembly GCA_023529015.1). Classification (NCBI taxonomy): domain Eukaryota; kingdom Viridiplantae; phylum Streptophyta; class Magnoliopsida; order Ranunculales; family Papaveraceae; genus Papaver; species Papaver nudicaule. The sequence goes on along the minus strand of JAJJMA010301717.1, from coordinate 10,174 downwards.
GGGAAGGCCATGGCTCCACAGTTTGAAAGGGGTACCTTCTACTTATCATCAACGTTTGAGATTTCCCACACCATTCGGAGTTGCTGAGTATGTAGGAGATTTAGTAGTGGCCAAGGCGTGCAATTCAGCGGATGTGCAAATGCGAGAAAATCGAAAAGCGAAGATTGCGGAGAAAAAGAAGCTCGGCAAGGAAGCAGTTAAAGAGCAGGAGATTCTGGATTTCATCGCCAACCCAACCACGTATGTGCATTCAGTAAATTCAGTAGAAGACTCGGCGAAGTCTGGAGAAAATAACTTATAGCAATTAAAGGAACCATCGCCGATGGGAGAACCAGAACTACATTTTACGGCGGTGGAACCTACTAAGGATGTTAATATCGGCGATGATCAAGATCCAAAGATGGTAAAAATTGGCACTCTGCTAAGAGAAGACGAATCGACGGAATTGCAAGCGCTACTCAGGGAGTATGTGGATGTCTTTGCTTGGGGTATGAATGAGATGCCAGGTATTGACCCGGCGATAGCATGTCACAAGTTAGATATTGATCCAAAGATCAGGCCATTCAAACAAAGGATAAGGAAATTGGCCCCAGCTTACAAAGAAGCAGTGGAGGCAGGAATCGATAAAATGAGGGCATCTGGTATAATAAGACCAGTGCAATATCCACAGTGGATAGCCAACATGGTAGTAGTACCAAAGAAGAACAAGGGAGTAAGAATTTGCATTGACTTCAGCGACCTTAACAGAGCTTGTCCCAAGAATAGTTTCCCGCTGCCAAGTATTGACCAGACTGTAGACGCTACATCAGGCCACGAGTTGCTGTCATTTATGGATGGTTACTCAGGATATAACCAAATACCTTTGGCGGAAGAAGATCAGAAGCATACCGCTTACTTTTCCACGAAAGGATTATTTTGTTACACTCGAATGCCGTTTGGGTTGAAGAATGCTGGTGCTACTTATCAAGAAATGGCGTAGAAAATGTTCGAAAAATGGATAGGGAAGACGATGGAAGTATACGTGGATGACATGCTGGTCAAGAGCAAGAAGAAGCAAACTCACGTGGAAGATCTCAGAGAAATATTTAACCACATGCGCATCACTAAGCTAAAGATTAACCGGCGAAGTGCGTTTTTGGTGTAACTTCAGGAAAATTCTTGGGATATGTCGTCACCAAGAAAGGAGTAGAAGCTGATCAAGCCAAGGTCAAAGCAATTATAGAGATGCCATCGCCGGTGACCGTAAAAGATGTTATGCGACTCAATGGGACTTTGGCATCTCTTAATAGATTTATCTCCAGATTCTCCGACAAGTGCAAGCTATTTTTCCAGACATTGAAGAAAGGAGAAAAGTTCAACTGGACTGAGGCACATGAAGCCGCATTTCAAGGCATTAAAAAGTATCTCGCCACTCTCCCAGCGATCCAGCCACCCGAGCACGGTGAAGAACTCGGAGTATATCTCGCCGCAACACCTTTCGCCATAAGTGCAGTGCTTGTAAGAACCAAAGGTGGGGAAACACCTATATATTATATCAGCAGAACACTGCAAGGGGCAGAGAAGAATTACACTAAAATAGAGCAGTTGATACTGGCATTGGTTTTTGCATCACAACGGTTGCGTCCCTATTTTCATGCTCATCCCATTGTAGTTCTCACCAAAACCCCAATAGAATCTATCTTACACAGCTCCCAGCGGGTGGGACGCATCGCCAAGTGGAATCGGCAAATTGAGCAATTTGGCGTCCAGTATGAAATACGCACAGCTCAGCGGTCCCAAGTCATTGCAGACTTTCTCGCCGATTTCCCAATTGATGAAGAAGAAGAGATAGAAGAAATCCCTTCCTCCTTGGATTAGCAAGAGCATGAAGTACCAGATTTATTGAAGTGCAGGCCTGATGGATGGGAGGTTTATGTAGACGGTTCATCAAATAAAGAAGGAAATGGAATTGGAATTGTCCTTATCTCGCCAAAGGGAGCAAGGATAGTGCACTCGCTAAGGCTAGAATTCCCGGCGACTAATAATGAGGCAGAATATGAAGCAGTTATACACGCCATGCGAATACTTATTGAAATGAAGGTTAGCAATGTCAGATTGACAAGTGATTCCCAGTTGGTGATTCGACAAATATCTGGACGATATCAGACAGCAGACCCATCTATGCAAAAGTACCTAAAACTTGCTAGGGAGTATGCCCAGAGGATCGCAGGTATCAAGTTTCGCCACATCTGCAGGAAAGATAACAGACACGCCGATGCACTGGCCTTTATCTCTTCAATGATGACGGACCCAGACGTTCCTTCTATAGCTATTGAAAGGGTAATGCAGCCATCGGTAGCAGCGCCGAGGCAAAGAGAAGTATTAACAACAAGCACTGAAGAGTCGGCAGAGACAGATTGGAGATCGCCGATACGGTATTACTTGGACCGCTTAACCTTACCAGGAAATCAAATTTTAGCTCATCAGGTCATCAGTCGCTCGGCGAATTATGAACTCCGAGATGGAATACTATATCGTCGGTCATTCTCCGGACCCCTACTGCGATGTGTATCAAGAGAAGAAGGCAAAGAGTTATTAAAAGAAATCCATGAAGGAGACTGCGGAAATCACAGTGGCCAAAGAGCTCTAGCTTTGAAGGTTAGAATGCAGGGATACTACTGGCCTTGGATGAATAAAGATGCAGAAGAATATGTTCAGCGATGCAAACCTTGCCAGTTGTATGGACGAAGAATTAAGGCGCCAGCAACATCTTTAAATTTAGTGCTCAGCCCCTGGCCTTTCGCCAAGTGGGGCATTGATATTATTGGGCCGCTAACTACAGGTTCCGGACAGCGGAAATACATCATTGTGGCGACAGATTATTTCACCAAGTGGTGCGAAGCTAAAGCTATCAGAAAGAAAACAGGACAGGAAGTCTTCACGTTCATTTGGGAAAACATATTCTGCAGATTTGGTGTGCCGGCGGAGATATGTACAGACAATGGAAAGGAGTTAGTTGGCGACAACATAAGAAAGTTACTCGCCCATTACAGCGTCAAACTGGGAAAATCAACTCCCTTATACCCTCAGAGTAATGGCCAAGCAGAAGCCACCAATAAAACTATTGGAATGGGACTGAAGAAAAGATTGGAGAAGCATAAAAAGGCGTGGTGTGAGCATTTGCACAACGTCTTGTGGTCATATAGAACTACGGTTCGAGAAGCAACTGGAGCATCTCCCTTTTTACTCACTTTCGGCGCTGAGGCAGTGCTTCCATCGGAAGTAATCCTACCCACTACAAAGCATGAGGCATGGGAAAAGAATCTGAATACAGATCTAATCCTAGCCAAGCTTGATGACTTAGAAGAGCAGCGGCTGATCGCCCTTACACACATGGAGAATTACCACCGGCGGCTATCAAGAGAATACAACAAGCGGGTGATTCCAAGAGAATATCTGCCCGGCGAGTTGGTACTTCGAGAAATTCCCCCCTCTCAGCGAGAAGGATGCAGAAAACTAGAACCTGTATGGGATGGCCCTTATGTGGTCAAAAGAGTGGCTGGGCCAGGAGCGTATGTGCTAATTGATGAGCATGGCGTACAACTAGAACATCCATGGAACGCCAGGTTCCTTAAGAAGTACTATCCTTGAGGGAAATAATGTAAAATCCGAAGTCTTGGGCGGGCACAATACCCAAGAAATCTTATTAACTGATGTAACACAACAGCAAATAAGATCCGGGGACGTAGGTTTGCTATCATGCGCCGAACCCCGTTAACAAATTTCTGTGTCACTTATATTTTTCATTCACTGGGTAGTCTAACTACGGTGATGACTAAAGTTTAAAAGCTCAAAGAGCATAATAGCTGAGGCAAAACACTCAGCAGTAGGCTATAGAAGCTACTCGCAGAGGCACAAATGCCCAAGGCAATAAAAGCCATAACAAAACCCTGATCAGGTACCAAGGCCATGTGCCATCTTTAAAGGCATAATGCCCAAACCAATAAAATCAACTAAGAGCCAAGATCTCTTATGAAGAAAGCTTGCTTGCATTGAGTGAACGCACCTACCTGTAAGAGTTAGTCCGACCCAGGCTTAGTTGTAAGGCCAGTCGTGTTACTTGTTGATCTGTAAGTGTTTGTAAGGAAATAAGGATCCCTTTCGCTGTAGCATCACATCGGCGGTGGCGCCGGTGTGTTAATCCGTCTACGCCATAGCATCACCTCTGGCGGAAGCTATAGTGTATTAAAGTCTATGAGGGCAACCCATTCTACTTATATTAGATCGCCGACGGGCACAAGTAATGGTTACGGCTGGGGTCTAAACCTGCTGCTCCTAGAAATTGTTTAGTCAGTTGTCGAAATTGTCGGCTGTACAGGACCAGGCCGTCACTCAATGGCAAGTTAAGTCTTTGAAGACAAATTGAAGCAAGCATCATAGAAGATAGCGTAAAGGCAACATTTAAGGGAAAGACTATCCATTACAAAAGCTAAGGGTAATATCCTTACAAAGCAACAATAAAAATGAAAAGAGGCAAAGTACCCACCTTAACAAAATACAGAATAAAAAGAGACTATTCATCACAAAGAAGCTGCAAGAGGCACAAAGAAAAAAGTAAAGCCGCCCATTCCCTTTCAGGTTTATGGAAGTGGTCTAGTTCTCGCCATCCTGTCCTGGCACCTTTTCTTCCTCCGCTACCTTTTCTTCTTCTACCTCTTCCTCTTCTACCTTTTCTTCTTCTTCCGCTTCTTCCTCTTCCGCTTCTTCTTCCTCTTCCTCATGGACTTCTTCCTCTTCTTCCTCGCCGCTAGATCCGGACCCCTCGCCATCTTGTTCACAATCCACTACCTCTTTCACGGCGGAAGGCTGGGGAGAAATGACATACTTGGCTGGTATCTTCAGTTTGAGCTTGGGATATTCCTCGTTCACATACTCCTGGACGGCGAGAAAGTCCATGAGAAGAAGTTGTTCTTTATGTTTGGCATCCTTAGCTTGGAGGTCCTTCTGAGCCTTACTCAAATCAGCTTGAAGTCCACTCTGGATCTCGCCCAAGTACTTCACCTTACTCTCGAGACCCTCAATGGAGGTTTGGCATTTCTTGTGGTCCTGGAGCTGAAGGTTCAGTTCAGCGATTTGGTCTGGACAGTGGCGATGAGCTTCCACAGCCTGCTTCAGCCTTTCTTCACAACCATTGTGATGAGTAAGCTTGCCAGCCAAGTTGGAAATGTTCGGTACAGAGCTTGTGGTCTTCAACAATCTTATTCTGCTTCTTCAACTCTTCTTCCAATTGTTTGACACGCCCTGAAAGTAAGACACAAGAGTTAGAAACTGAGGCAATACGAAGAATCTGGCGAAAGAACATCCTAGAAATCTACCTTCCAACTCGCTCACGTGCCTACAAGCGCCAGTTTGGGCTTCTACAAGGAGTTGCAGATGGGATTCAAACTTAGCATTCACAGAGGAACCGGATACTGTGGCCACTTGCTGCAGTTGAGCCTTTAGTTAGCTATCTAGTTCTCTAGCTCGATCGCCATGGATCTTACAGAAATCCTTCCACCTTTGCACTTCTTGCTCGGCGAAGTCTCTCTCAGAAATGGCAGTATTAAGGCGAGAGGCAAGCTTGTCAGCTCTCGCCTTCTCATCTAAACGCAGAGAGCTCGCTCTCATGTGATCCACAATGGCGGCCTCCTTTCGCTTGTTATTAAGCTCAGCTAGACGGCGAGCATTATCCCGCTCGCTTTCCATCCACTTTAGGTCGGCTTGGGAAACTTTGAGAAGATTATCAAGGTTAACATTTAATTCGTTAACATAATTAACTCTCGGCGGTACCACTCAATAGTCTTAGCCTGGCCGTACAACATATCGCACTTCTTAGCATTAGCCTTCGCCAAGTTATCTATCTCGGTTTCAGCTCGCTTCAGTTGTGTGTCAGAATGCTGACGGCAACCTTGGAAGGGGCAAGATCTAAGGGTTTCGGCGAAAGACTAGAAGGAAAAGAAAATTCAGTTTATAAATCTAAGGAGGAAAATACCTTGAAGTTCTCCACGCTCAGTGGACTCTTTGAGGCTAGCATTGAGCAATTTTGCTGCTTCTGCTTCTTTCGCCTTCAGCTGGCGTTCGAGACCCTCGTTCTCACGAGTCAGGTAATTCACCATATCGACTTGTACGTCAAAAGTATCGATCAGACTCAAACAATGTTGAAATCCCTGAGGCAGAAGCGAAAGAAGAGTTCAGCAAATTTAGTCATTATAGCTAACAATAAGAACACATTGGAATAAGTAGCCGCGGCGGCCATGAAAAAATGTTCTTGGGGAGTCAACCCTTGGGCCACAGAAGCTAAATTTGAAGAATGAGCCAAGCCTGTTGTAGCATACTTCAACATGGCCTCATAGTAGCGTGAAACAGGGCTGTTTCTCTCTTCTTCCAAGGAAAGCAGGCGGGAGAAAGAGTCAGCCAGCCTATTCACCACCATGCCAGTATCACTCCTGCTTGGGAGTCCAGGATCTCTACCGCTAAAAGGCATCCTATGAAGATTTGTAAGAGCGGCAGGAGAATTTCCAGAAGGACCAGCGGAGACGCCCCCAGCGGGAGGAACGAAGACATTATCACTAGACGTGGCGGGAGGAATAACAGACTCTCGCTCAGAAGGAATTTTTGGGGATTCTTTCACAGATTCGGCTTCAGTCATTACGGTATCGCCGTTCTTCTCTTCATAGATGGTGGTTAAGATTTGGTTAATAGGGGTCTTATCCCTTGATTGATGGGAGGCTTTTCAGAAGAAGGAGTAGTGGAACCAGAAGTTGATCGCCGAGTTCGAGGTAAGCTTGGCTGAGGCAGCACTGTAGCGGAAGGCTGAGGCACAGCGCCTCCAGTGTTAGCGGAGGTATCGCCTTGAGAATTTTCGACGGCAACAGCATCTAACTTGATCTTTTTCAAGGTTTGGCGGAGTTCTTCCTGAGGAGTCAGAGCGGGAGTACTCTGCAAATAAACGGCACACCTATCAGATCTCGAAACAAGCAGAGGCAAATATAGATATATATTTTAAAAATATATGTGATATATTTTTAAAATTAGAAATTTAGTGTGGTTGTTCCTAGATCTTTAGCTCTGCCTTCCTGGAGGCTTGGCGAAAGGAATATAGATATATATTTACTTAAAATCTATATTTGCTGAAAATAAAACATCTATTACCTGAGAGGAAGATTTCCTTTTGGTGGACTTCTTGGACTGTATCACCCAGTGACCCTGAGAATCCACTTGTATTTTGCCATCGGCGCCTAGATATTGTTTCTCTTCCGCCCAATCCAAATGGGTAAAGTCATGATCCTTGAAGCGCTTGTGTTCATCCTCAAAGTCTAGTCGCTTGATCGACTTTTCTGCGTCACGCCATCCTAGCAACCAAGGGCCCTCCAATAAGCAAGGAAGGTTGGTCCAACCAGTTTCGGAACTCTTCCTAGCCGTCTGGCGAGAACCTGTAACCTCCTTGGCGTCTACAGCACCAAGCATGACCTCCTCTGGAGTCTTTGATAATCTCTTCTTAGTAACAAAGCGATAAGCCCAAGGCTCACCTTTCACCGAGGAAGGAAGAACATCATACTGCTTAAGAAAGTTATCAACGGTATATGCCTCTGGAGGAAACTTACCATCTTCAAACAGATCTGGATAGTTGGTTTTGTTGCTACGACGAAGTTTCCACTCCACCAGAATGCGAATTGCATTCACCGTAAGTTGGAAAGGACTTTTCTTTATCGCCAAGAAGAGATCACACATAAAGGTATCGGCGGGATCATACAAAGGAAATAAATCCGCCTTTCCAGCCTTGAGTGTGCCATAAGCAGTTATGGCACCTTCACCATGTTGGTCTGGCGTTCGGAGATCTTCCAGAGTAGTTGGGGTGGTAGCCTTGGTTACCTTTTTTAAGGGCGTCAAAGTCAGAGGAGCAATGAATATTTTATCATAGGCACAATACTCCGCCCACTTCTTCCAGGATGGGCGAGCAGGAGCTTTGGTAGCAACAGGAGAAGAGGGAGATTCAACTTCAGTAACCGGCGAATTGGAAATCTGAGCGGCAGGAGTTGTGGAACTAGAAGAAGCCTGGGTAGTAGAAGCCATGAGCGCAGGAAAGTTACCAGAGTAGAGATTCAGGTGAATTTACGGTGTACCGGAGAACCAAAGTCACCGGAGAAGATGAACAAATCCGGTGGGGCAGTGATGAAAAGAGATCAAGACACGATTTTCACACAGCAAAAGGAAGAAAGGTGAAGGTAAGGTAATGGTGAGATGTTTGATGGAAGAATCTGTGAAGGAACAAGGAAGCAGTAGCAGCAGCAGAAAAGGGGTTAGGGTTTGAGAAGCTCTGAAAAGTTTACTCGAGTGAAGAAGAAGAAGGTAAAGAGGTTAAGGCAAAAATTTTGGGTATTTATAGGAAAAGGAGGAGTAACTGGCGCCCGGCGGTTACAAATCATGGGGAGGTAGCAGAGATCGTGGGTTCAGACGGTTACAAGTCATAAAGTGAAGACGGCTGCATGGAGGACACGTGGCGTAACGGAAGCTGAGAAAAGGGCATGTGGCGTAATAGAGACTTAGTGGAGAGCGTGGTGCGGCATTTTCGGCGAGAAGAATTTCACCTCCGGCGATCAAAGATCTTGGAGATGAAAGAGGCAAAATGTAAGGGTAGAAAATGCCTTTGCATAGTAATAGCATCCTAAGGGCTAAGATGTATCAAAAGGATACTCACGAGAAGTATGGAATCGGCAGTGAAAGCTATGGGCGAAGCATATAATACCAGGGCATAGCGGCGAGACGTAAGGGTACCAGCGGAGTAAGATCGGTGTAGCGTGGGAAGGTGATAAGTAGGTGAGGAGTAGTTGTGCATTCATTACTCGTCAGAACGGATAGATTGTCAGGGTTGACTTGTTGACTTAGTGGGAACCTCGTCAGCAATCCTTATCCTTGAGAAGACTTACCCGCTGGAAGTATCATCGCCTCGGCGACATACTTTGTCGGCGAGTAGAGACAAATCAGTGTCAGAGCGTAGCTTGTCTGTATTAGCTGTCTAGCACTAATGTAAATCTTGTATAAATAGCGAGAGATGCCTCTAAGAAAGGGGTTGGACACATTTCGGATTGGTCTAGAGAGAGGAAAAGTATTCTACTTGCTCTCTATAGCCCAAGGCTGAAATTAGGGTTCTTGTTGTGAGAAAACACTTAGAAGATTGGCAAGGTAATTAAGAGTTGTAATCATACTTATATTAGTGGAATCCTTGGATGTAGTCCTTACTTATGGGCGAACCAAGTAAATCATCTTGTCAAGTATCTCTAACCTTATTCTCTTACATATTTCCTATGTTATATGCTTGATGAATGTTTTGGTATGATAGTGTGTATGTTATTTGGGTGTACTGTGTAAGATCTAACCCTTGGGATTTTACACAGTTACAGGAGCAGATACTCATCAATGGGAGACACAACGTCCGAGTCACGCGCACCAATAGCACCATATGTAGGAGGTTCAACACCGATGGTCCTGAAAAGAGAACGACCGTGCTTTCGGCAGGCCATGCTGGTAGCAAAGGCAGTAGTTAATGCAGATTTGGAAAGAAGTTCTTCTACAGCTTGACCATGTCTTAGCTCATGGTTAACAAGGGAAAAACCGACCACCATATCCCACACGCTTGCCTGACACTCAAGGCGAAGCCCCCGTTCCTTGGATAAAAGCTTCGAATGATTTGTCATTTCTTCGGAACGACGCTTGCGTTCAAGCTCAAGTTCTTGAGAAAGTCTAGCTAAATCAGCAGAGCGACGCTGGCGTTCTTCGGATAATTCTTTGGTCAATTGTTTAATCCTGCTCACGGCCTCCAACTTCAGATCGGATTCAGTCACTAGCTGACTTGTGACATCGTCCCTCGCCGCCTCGGCATCAGAAACCTGCTTCTTCAAATTAGCTTCGATGCCTGAAAACGAAAACAACAAACATAAGAATAGCAAGATGGTGACTCGACTAAGGCTATGGGGTAGGCAGGAAAGCAAATGAAAATTTGGGTTAGCTCCCTACTCTCTTTAAAAACCATATATTCAGCAACTTGGTGCTGATTAGTAAAACGAGGCACCGAGGCATTCTTTCGGACATCCTCAGAGGAAATGACCCCACTTTTGGCTAATTCTATTCGGTACTCATCAACAAGAGCAGCAGTCTG
>JAJJMA010301712.1:0-14358 GCA_023529015.1 Papaver nudicaule | reverse complement strand
CGATAGTTGAGTAGATAGCTTCGTGGATAGCCAAATAGCATTTCCGAAAGTAGAATCTGTAGAAAAAAACTATGAGAAAGCTGCCTTTGAAATGATTCATTTCACTTACTTTTGTCAGTATGACTGAAACCAATTGGAATATCAATATTTAGAGAAAACGACAAATGTATAAGAACATGGGCATTAAAATCTCCACCGGGACTAAATTTCAATTTCATTGAAAATGTGATCCTTGACAAGAAAAAAAATGCAAAAGTAGACCCTATTTGCAAAATACTGAAACTATATAATCTTATTTTAAAATGAAACGCAAGGAAACAAAATTTGGTGAATATATTATATAAATGTTAGGTGCAAGCCTCTCGCTTTCCGTACTATCCGGAGAAAAGATAAACAATAGGTGAGAAGAAAAAATAGAATTCAAAACCAGAAATAAGTGCACATATCATGATTATATTTTTTAAGAAGAAAATTCGGATTATTGACAACACACATAAGAAGGAAAAAGAAAACTCAGATCGAAACACACGTAATCAATCACGCATCAAATGCATTGAGAAAATTTTAGATGTAATTGGAAATTTAGGAAGGCAACCAAACTAAAATGGTCGATCTGAAAATTAGACTCAAGATCAACAAAACAATAAGGAACTAGCACATCTATAAATCCTACATTAGAATCCCTAGAATGAAACAGAAAAGAAATATTCCGTAACTTTTACCAAATTCACTGTCAAAATCTCAATCTAAGCTCACAAGGATAATAGAATAAGCCAAGATTGAAAGATCTATAACTTATGAACCCGACCCATAAATAAGTTAAAAAACTTTAGATCTAATATCTGCCCAAACAATTCAAATAAATCCTAACAATGAAGCTCAAGAATATCAAATCTTAAGTAAAAACTCAGAAGATCTCATACCTTAAAAGAGAAGCGACTTCTTCTTCACTCCTCTCTCTCCCTCTCGCTCTTCCAAAGCCTTTCTCTCTCTATTCTCAGATCGCTCTAATGTGCCGGTTATTCTTTCCCGTTCCTCCACAAAAGCCGTATTTAAGCTTTTCTTTCTTTTCCCTCCCTCCACCCAAGTGTTTGTTGTGGGACCCCACAGAATAGCAACAATGTTGTTTAGAACTCTTAAGTTGTATACTGCTACACGTGTTCGGTTTTGAATGGTCATTGTGATATAACTTAGCGGGAAAATCGATAAGGAATCCTAAGGAACTGAGGTTTATTAAGAAATCAGGGCCGTAGGTTACCATCTAATAGTAATAAGAACGGTTAGAAATGAATCAGTGGAGCTGAAAATATCTGCGAATTATTTAATTTATTTTGGGTTTTTTAATACCTCTGACTGTATGTATTTTGGACGTATTTTGATTTGGTGTATTTAAAATTTGAAACGGAAACGAACAAGACTCGAAACAACTTCGGAATTTATGTGAGTGCAGAAACCAAGTGGCTAGGTTGGTTCAGACACTTGGCAAGCCTCGGATACTGTGCTTTACCTTACGAATATTCCTTTTGAATTAAGTAGTGTCAACACACGTGCTATCTGCGTGCTTTTCAAAGTACCGTGCCATCACAATCTGGGCACGACTTATTTTGACTTTTTCTATATGAAATAATTTGAGACTAGATTATTACCATAGACAAAATCACTATCAAAAAAACAAAAAAAAAATGCATAGAGAAACAAATAAAAACTAACTAAACAACTATCTCATGTAAATAGGGTGGGAAACGAAAAAAACTAACTAAACAAGTATCCCATGTTTGGTTTTTCCATTAACAATTTCCTCTCTTTTAACGTTTGATTTTTCAATTTTTACCTCTTTCTATTCACTGCAACCAAGGTTTTTAGAATCGTAGGAGTCGCAACACTTTGAAAAATGTATATATATATAATGACTTGTATGGAAAAATTGTTTCTCCAACGACTCGGATAAGTCAACATTTGTTCTACGATTTTTGCCTAAAGTCAACTGATTCTTGAGTTTTTACCAAGATAAAATTAAATCATGTTTTAAATCTTTCAATTATGAAAGACAATTATGTAGATATGTTCAAACCCATAAGAAAATAAAAAACCCATTAAAGCACAAACCCAACCCCACTAGCCTGTCCGACCCGTACCCGTCTGTTATTATCCGCACCTGACCCCACTTGACTAAGCACGGATCGACTATGACTCACAGTTTTCAATATCCGCCATATATTGGGTCGACTATGACTCGCACCTTCTGAAACCCGACTCCACCTGTTTAAAATAAATATTAGCCACTGATCCTGTTAGAGCATTGCTCGGTTGAACCCACTGATGTTGCTATCTCAAGTCAGTTGTCAAGTTTAGATGACAAAAACACAATCCTTGATAAGTTTACTCTACAACTCGGACTAGGATAGTTTTAGGTAATCGAGACAAAGACCATTAAAGACGAAGGCCGGAGCTTACTACTTGATAAATCATAACGTCCTCGCTAAAGGTTAGAAAAGTTTTTCCTTTCCATATTTCGTACTTACCATTCTATCATATCAATAGTCTATGATGTTGTTTATAAGATCCGAAGGTATTCTAGGATTATTCGCCTTTGCATTTGTCACAACCATGATAATATGTATAGGTAGAGTAAGTTGAATTGTCTAACGAAATGACCTCAACGGTGAACGCGTACATGAACGCGTACATATGTTGTATAAGGCATTCCTGAGAACGAGCAAGTCTGTATGAACGCGTTCATAAACGCGTACATACGAGTTCAAGGTTTCTCCTGAACTCCAATTGACTGCTCTGTGAACGCGTTCATGAACTCGTACACATAAGCCATGGAAAACTCTCAACTTTCATATCATGGAGTTTTCGGTTCTGGAATGATTAGTTCTCGGACTTGTCATTACTTAGCCCATGGAATTCAACTACTTAATCCATGCGATGTTCAAACATGTTTTGGACCGGAAGTCGCAAACCTTCAATCAAGGTTGAGTCCTCTTTAACTATTGGCCTAGTCCAAAGTTAAAAGAAGATTGAGAACGGGTATTCAAGCTATGGACTTATTAGTTCCGGAACTTGCTTGAGCCCTACTCAAGGTTGCTTAACTTTTAAGCAAAGCCTCCCTTGGTGATCACTATAAATAGACGACCTTCTGCAAGATACAATCTTAATCCTCTACACATCTGTGTATCCTTGTATAAAGTTTGGTCGTCATCTCGAAGTCCTTTTGGACTACGACTATTGAAAAAACTTCACTCGAGGATCGCGAAGCACAGGTCGGAAGTCAGATTCATGATCATGTATCTTGGATCGATTGAATTCTTTCAATCTTATCACAACCAAGATTTGATAGAAACTTCGTAAGGTAGATCTTGTATCATAAACCCTAGAAGTTCCGTAACGCAATTTCACGAACTAGGTTTCATACTAAGTTCGTTAAGCGTTAGGAGGTAAAGCTGTTTAGGCAAGATCAATAAGCCCTATTCAGTAAAACTGATTTCCATTAACCTTGACTTTTAAGTCTAAAGGAAATCACAATCGTATTCTTGTTTAATTACTTGGATACTTTTAGGCGTCCTGTTAGAGGCAGGGTAGCGCTAGTCTTCACGAAGGGGAGTGGAGCAACTCCTAGGCCTGTAAAGGACGTCAGCTAGGGGAATCAAGTACGTAGGTTTCTGCGGGAGCCAAGAGACGTAGGAGCACATTGGTAGCTGAATTGCTTGTAGGGTTAATTCAGTCTCGATACATTACAGTCCGAAGTCTGAGAGTAGGCTAGCGTCTGTATACCGTTAATACTGAGGGTGTTCACATCTGGGCGAGGTCCCGGGATTTTTCTGCTGGTTTGCAGTTTCCTCGTTAACAAAACTTCTTGTGTCGTGCATTACTTTTATCTTCCGCATTATATTTATATAATTAAAATTATTGCACAAATCCAATTGTTGATTATAGAACCTTTGAGATTACTCAGGTGAATACTTGAATATTGATTTGTGAGATCGTTCAAGTAATATAATCAACATATTTCACGAACATAAAAGTTGGTGGTGTATCTAGGTATCCCCTTATTTTTCAGTTGGTATCAGAAGCAGGCAAACACTTAAGACGTTACTGTCTGTGTTTGACGAACTCGTGAACTATGAATAATCCATTGGTTGATATTGAATATATCCCAGATGAATTCTCTGATTCATGGATTGAATTTATCAAATCTTTATGTCATACCAAACAAAGATTGATAGTTATAGTCCAAGGACTACTTCATGGATTTCACAATGAAGAAGATTGTAATAAAAAAATTACGTGATGAAAAGGAAGAAGTTGTTAATCAACTAGATGAGAAAATCAAGCAAAACAAGATTCTTCTTGGAAAGCTATCATCTGCTTATAAAAATTCCTATACAAAAAACCACTATCGTGGAAGACCTGGAATAGGTTACAAGTCACAATCTGAAAACTCTAAAACGTCATGTACGTTTTGTGGTCTTAATGATCATTATCATCATACATGCAAACTCTTTAATGAAAAACTCTTGTTACTTCGAGAACTTCACAAAAGAGCAAAGGTTGCTTGTTCCAGTCCACATCTTAAGACTGAAACACAAACTAATGACAAAGAATACTGTCTTGATGCTCTTGCACTAAAGTTTACCTCACCTCTTCAATGGTTTCTTAATAGCGGATGCAGTAGACATATGATTGGTAATTTGTCATGGTTTATAAGTATTGATGAATACAAAGGTGGACCCACTACCTTTGGAGATGGAAGCTGTTGCTACATCAGCAAAAGAGGTACCATCAAATTGCCTGGTATTCCAGAAATTCACGACGTCGTCTACGTAAAAGGTATGACTGCAAACTTGCTCTCTGTTAGTCAAATTTGTGACAAAGGAAATAAGGTAGTCTTCGGTATTGATAAATGTGACATAGAAGACGAATCAGGGAACGTAATTTTTTCTGGATTCCGCAGTGCTAATAACTGTTACCTTCTTGATATTAAGTCAAACCTATGTTGAAATTTGACTAAAACTGAATCAACACATTTATGGCATGAACGATTTGGTCACATTAACTATCGTTTATTAAGTAAAATAATCAATAAAGAACTCGTGAGGGGAGTTCCTAAGATTAATGCCAATGTGGACGGTGTATGTGGTGCATGTCAAAAGGGTAAACAGCACAGAGTACCACACAGAACATCAAGAGACATCGCAACTAAAGCTCCTCTAGATCTAATTCACATGGATCTTTTCGGACCAATGCAACACTCTACTGTTACAGGAAAGAAATATGCTTTAGTTATGGTTGATGACTACACAATATTCACCTGGGTTGCGTTCTTAAAACACAAGAATGACACTCTTGAAGAGTTCAAGATTATCGTGAATAGAACCAGACTGAACAAGGTCGCAGACTTAAAAAAATAAGGAGCGATCGTGGTACAAAATTCAAAGAAACAAAAGTATTTGAATTCTGTGATCAACTGGGTATTTCTCAATGATAGGTGCTCAAAACACCTATTCAAGAGTACCTAATTAATACACTTTTGTCGGCTAAGTCCTCATATATTGTTTATTTTACCCATTTTCTATTTGCAGGTATTTTGAAATTATATTTCATAAAATGAAGCAGAAACAACTCAATTCACAATTTGAAGTCATATGGAGTTGGTGGTTTTTGAACACAAGAAGAATACAAGCACAATGGTGTTGCAAAAGAAATATTACTGAGGGTAGGCGCAACAATTACTGAGGGCTGCCATGGAGTACAAGTGAAAAAGGGCACCACCATAGAGTTCAGGGCACCCCATTATTCTGATCCCTGCAGATCGCTAAGGGGCACCCTCTTATCCACATCAAAAACAGACGCAAAATTTTATTTCTTCTCTTTCAGATCTGTTTTTGTCTGAAGTCTGCAGAGTAGAGAGGAAGTTTGAATTGGAGTGATGATTCAAGCCGAGAATCAAGAGCAGGGAATCAGTAACCAAAGCAAAGCTAATGGGGCTAGTGTCGAAGACAAAGAAAAATTACTCGAGAGCAAGATGGATTCAGGTCTCAAACGGACAAATTTCCAGACGGAACGGGCTGATGGTGATTACTGTTGGGGTTTGTATTTTTGGTTGTACAGCACGGTGGTGAAGAATGAGTTGGTACTGATTATGTGAAGTGATCAATGGAGAAATCAGGTTGCTGTTGAGATGGGTTTATGTTGGTTTTAATCCAGAAGACAGAGGAGAATGGTTGTTGTTGTTGTTGAAGTTAAAGATGGCTGAAGAAGAAATCAAAAGGGTAATTGGGATGTATACGACAGTTCAGAGACTGGGTTGTGTTCAATTTCGACTACAAAGGCTGAATCATGAACTGATGATGAGATTGATGCATCAGTGAGAATTGGGATTTTGAAATACATTGTCGGACTTCTGTGTCCGATAGGATGGGGAAGGAGGTGAGTGTGTCATTCGTATGTGTGGTGTGAAGAAGCACTGTCAGTTCCACGGAACTGACAGTTGAACGAGAAGATAATGGGCTTTGCTGGTTTTGGTTGTTTTGGCCCAGGAAGATGATTTTGGGTCAGTTTTCACTTGGGCTTCGAAGATGTACCAAGGTTAGGAAATCAGGTTTTTGGGAAGTTTTGTTGGGTGTGAATAAATAAGGTTGGAAGTTTACAGAGAAACGATATCACGCAAAACTGAGAGGGTTTCTGCACGGTTTACGAGGCAGAGCTATTTTGGAGCAAAGAGCTAGGTTTTGGCACGGTTTTCGAGACAAGAGCTAGGGATAAAGTTTGGAGCTTTTGCATCAAGGGTTTTTATGATTTTCATCATTGTTTATTTATTTTCTTTTGCTTTCAATAAGAACATGAGTAGCTAAATTCTTTATTATTGGTTGAGGATGTAGTTGGATACACAAACATGCTATTTTGATTAATTATGGAGTTGAACTTATTCTTTTCATCATCGATTTTATTCTACTTTGCGTATAAGTGTATGATTGATGTATTACACTAAGGTTGAATATCTTTTGATTCAAGTGGCCAATTGAGTTAGATTATGTTATATCTATTGCTAGAATTAGGTTTTGAGATACGGAATAGTCAATTAACCTATTCATAAGTAGCACAATATGATTCTCGAGGTGGTGATATCTTTAGAAATCATATGTAGGATATTAGTACCTTTGTTGAATGAACTACTCATGGTAGTTCATTGCATTGATAAGCCTATTTCATGAACCTTAATGCTCTTAGAGAGTTGAACTCAATTACTCGATGTGTTGAGTTATTCTCTATGTAGGATTCACACATTCATCGTTACGGTGTGTGATGATATTAGAAAATTACGGAATATTTTCGCGATGATGTATTCTAGGGCTTTTGATGATGAGAGATTAAGTCGATACTCCATATATTATTCATAATGCATGTTATCTGATTGAAGATGAACCCTTTGAAAAAGCAGGGGTACCGAAATACAACCAACTTTTAGTTTGGGCTCGTGAGACTTTTGGTCAGATCTGAACGATCTCAAAAATCAATATCCAGACCTGTTAACCTGAGTTTGGATCTCAAAGGATCAGTCCGACACAAGACAAGGTCTTGGTAAATCCAATGGATGGATTGGGGACAACGATCAGGTTTATTAATAACGTTCTTCTTGTGTTTGCTTTAATTATATAATCAGAGAATATAATGCGGAAAGTAAAGCACACAAGACACCAGAGATTTTTTTAACGAGGAAACTACGACCTGTAGAAAAACCTCGGGACCTCGTCCAGATTGAACACCGCACAGTACAAACTGTCTACAAACACCAGCCTAGTATAAGACTTCGGTTTGGGATGTAGCAGAGACCAATTCCAACCCTCCAAGCAAACTGGCTACTCCTTACGTCTCTAGATCCCCCACAGATCGTCACGCACTTGATTCCCCTAGCTGACGTCCTTTACTGGCCTAGGAGTTTCTTTAACCGCTGTTAAAATCTTGTGTCAATAATTCCGGCTTTGCAACCTCAATTATCAACTGTATGTTTGAATTGTCCTTTATCAGTTTGACATACACAAAGTGACTTCCTTCGGATTGCTCCAGGTCATACGGAAATCTACTTACAAGCGGGGGCTGACAAGTAAACCGAGTAAACTATGCCCAACTTGTCTCTACCTCAGTTGTAAAAAGAATCACTTAAGAAACTTATACAACTGGAGCTAACTAGGTCTTACAACACCGAGTGCAGCCGTGCGTTGCTTCCTTTCAACCCTGTGTGTAACGTATCAGTTCTTGAATGGCCTTATATCAGAAGAGAAGGACCGTAGAATAGACAAGAACGTGATCAGGTTACCAAGGTTACAGGTTACTCCGATTTCAACCACTAAGGTCTCAATCTCCTACCTGTGCTTCCCAACTCTCAAGAGAAGTCTTTATAGTCGTTAGGTAATTCCCAAGAGGAACTGCTACCTAATAGAGGATGACTATACCACAACAAGCATTCACCGAAGTGAAAAGAGTTTACGATCAATTCCACAGAGAATCTTCACGTATGCTTGATGCTTGCGGTTTTCGTCCTTAGACACCTCTATTTATAGCACTCAATAAGATAGGTTGCTTAGGAATAAAGCAACTAGTTACTTGTTCCACAAGTTTAGCAAGTGCCCGTGTAAAACGAACCCGTTACTTAACTTGCACACAAAAAAACCTAGATTTATCTCAATTGGAAATCTTTATCATTTATCTGCCAAGTGTTTTGTTAGCTCAAAAACACTTCAAGAATGATATCCAACATACCAGAGATAATCTTTATCTTATTGGCACATTGAGAACCGTTAGATGGACCACAGAAGATATTTCGTGATAACCAAGTCAAAACTAAGAGATAAAGTAGTCAGAGTTTAACCCGTGTGAAAATCCCAGAGAATATTCACTTTGGGCGCTTCGCAAACCGTCCATCTGAATCACGATCAAATGCATCGAATCTGAGGTTCACGTACTAGTACGCGTACAAATTGACACTTTGGAACTCAGGAATAATTCCCAAGTCACTGTTCACGAACGGTTCGGGAACTGTCGTCATTCAGATTAGGGTTTAACTAGGATCCACTGGAAGTTCTGGACTGAGCCAGTACTTAGACGTGTTAGACGCCCTAAGCTATAATCCACTGGACTCTTGCTCAAGAGTACTCCTTTAGATTCACCCATATCCAACAAGTGATTTGCAAGCAAACCATTGTAATGGACAAATGGTATCAAATCTATCTCATGTATTCTTGTAAACTTAGTATTCGTGGGAACAAATACCAACATAACACATGGTCATGTAGACAAGAACACGATCTCAATCGCTATTAGTATCTCTACTAAAGTAGCCGACTATTTCGAAAGATAGAGTAAGTAGAATAGAAGAATTTCCATAAAAGTCATAACTCCTACTAACCTTTTGTCGATAAAGAATAATTGATGTCTTCTTTGTATTCACAGTCTTCGTCTTCAAGGTCTCTACTACTTAGTCTATATCCCAATTCCGAAATCTAAACTCTAGCAGGCTAAATCAAGAATTGTGTTTTGACACCTAAAACTGACAACCAGCTTGACATACCAACGCTAGTGGGTTTGACCGGACAATGCCCTAACACCCTTAACCAATATTCTCAACTCATGATTACTATAAATTATTCTTTGCTTCGATTTTAATTGTTTTTATTTTATTTTATTTTATTTTTAGTATTAAAACAATCAACATCCCCCAGGTTACTTTAGGATTCAAGAATTTATAACAACCATTTCCTCCTTGTGGAACGAACTTGTTCTTACCACTATTCTATATTATTATTGTGAAGGTTAAGGACTTGAGAATATTTGTTGCTGTTTGACAACGCATCACTCAACAGTTTTCTCCACCACTTACTCCTCAAGCCAATGGTGTTGTAGAAAGAAAAAACAGAAGTATCCAAGAAATGGCTAGAGTGATGCTCCACAATAAGGATCTTCCTAAAAAAAAAACAAAAATTTTTTTTTTTTTTTGGGGGGCCCCCCAGCTGTCTTTATAGCCTGTTATCTCATTAACAGAGTTTACTTAAGGTCTCGTACCCTAAACACTCCATATGAACTCTGGTACGGAAAGAAACCTAATCTTGGGTATCTTCGTGTGTTTGGTAGTAAATGCTATATACTTAAAGACAGGGAGCAAAGAGGAAAGTTTGATTCAAAAAGCGATGAAGGCATATTCTTGGGATACGCCTCTGATAGCAGAGGATTTAGAGTATTCAACACTCGCACCAAGTAATAATGGAATCAGCAAATGTTGCAATTGACGATGTCACTGATTTTAGACAGAACAAATACATTGCTGCTGAATTACCACCATCTGAAGTCGTTTCGAAACCGGAATCTACTTCTCAATCTGTAGATGTAGTACCTACAAAAACAGATTTTAATCTAGGATAAAATGACTCTCAACAGGAACAAGATGATCAGGAAACTGAACCCGAAACTTCTGCTAAGAGTCTACCCAAGTGGATTACCCGTGATCACACTCCTAGTGATATTATTGGGGAAGAACCACACAGAATGACAAGAAGTCAAGCAAAGAATGTATGCCACTATGCTAGCTACTTGTCAAGTATTGAACCAAAAAACATTGATGAAGCTCTAAAAGATCCCTTCTGGATTAATGCTATGCATGAAGAGCTAGATGAGTTCATTAGACAAGAAGTTTGGCAACTTGTTGAACGACCCAAGAATATCAATGTGGTTGGTAATAAATGGATAGTCAAGAACAAGTCAGATGAACATGAAACATCATCAGAAATAAGGCTAGACTTGTCGCTCAAGGATATTAACAGATTGAAGGAATCGACTTTGACGAAACCTTTGCACCTGTGGCAAGACTTGAGTCCATCCGATTACTCCTTGCCCTTGCTTGCTTTCTTAAAATTAAACTCTATCAGATGGACATCAAATCTGCCTTTCTAAGGGGTTTGAAAACACCGAGTTTCCGAACCATGTATACAAGCTTGACAAAGCATTATATGGTCTGAAACAAGCACCAAGAGCGTGGTTTGAAAAATTAACCTCATCCCTTGTTGTTGATGGTGGTTTTTGGCGAGGAGGTCACATGAGTAATTTTGCATCAGTTTCTGGCATCCTGGAATAGCTCGAGATAAGGTATGAATTTATTTTTACAATAGGGATAAGATATTTGGTTGCCATTAGCCATATTTTGATATCTCATGACCCTAGCCTAGTAGCATGGTCCATATCCCTAGCCTACACGTAAAAATATATATGCATGCGCATGTGCCTGCGCACACGCTTTAGCTTATGCATGCGCCTGTGCATGTGCACGCGCTTTAGCCTATGCTTGTGTACATACCTTGTCCAACTCGCCATCCCCTTGCTCCTTAGCCTACCTCACGCCTATGATGGGTGGCCCACGGCCATCCCATCCCTCCTTGATCACGTCCCTTGCTTGTGCTAAAATATCTCGTCTTTTGGCTTGCCTAGCTCGAGTTCATAGACGAGCCCAATCCTATTTTGGCCCTAACCTAATCCCACGCTTTCCTCGAGCTAGAATATCTCCCTCCTAGCCTTGGCCTTGTTCACGCCACATCCTAGGGCAGCCCACGTCCATGCCCTAGCTTACTCCTTGGAGCCCCACAACATTGGCTTAGCTAAACCCTTGGAGCCCCAAAGTCGTGCCTTGGCCAAACTCTTGGAGGCCCTAGGACGTGCCTTGCCTTAACTCTTGGATGCCCACGTTCATCCCTGCCTTAACTCTGCCCATGTCCATCTCTCGCCTTAACCTTTGGAGGCTCACGGCCATGCCCTAGCTTGGTCTTGGAGGCCCATGGTCATGCCCTAGCTTAAATCATTGGGGGCTCACGCCCATCCCTTGCCTAACCTATGGGGGCCTCACAGCCATCCCTTGCTTAGTTCTTGGAGGCCTCACGACCATGCCTAGCCTAATTTATGGGGGGCCTTATAGTTGACCCTCGCCTAAATTATGGGGGCCTCATAACTATCCCTAGCTCGTACTTATGGAGGCCCATGGCCATTCTCTTGCTCACGGCTATCCTTGCCTCCCTAGAGCTAAAATATCTCCTTCCCTAGCCTCCCCCCTACTTATGGATCCCGCTGATCCAAGTCCTAGATGATTATGGACTTTATTGAGTCCATAATACCCTAGTTTCCTAATCAAATTCGAAAATCTGGCAGATTACGAATTGCCTTGAAGGACGCTTTTTACAGCCCAATCCGTGAACAATTAGGGGGCGCTTCCTTCACGAAAGTTTTTCCACTGTGAGTTCCCTATAACATACTAAAATTTTGGTATTTTACCGAATATAGGCTGGCCTGGGTGATTTTTAGAATGGACGACGTGCAAGCTGTCTAGAAATCTGAAAATAACGTAATGTTATGGTGTATCCTTTTACATCCTATATTTGACTTCCTAATAGGATTATTATGCTATGTAACATAGCTTATTATAATTCATGTGTCCTATCTTTAGGCCTTGTATTGGCAATGCTTATGCATTCTTGATGATGGTTACGCTGTGTTAGCATCACTCGTCTGTTTTCCTGATTATAGACTTGCTTCTATAATCAGTGCTATAATTCTTAATCATGGCTCATGGCTATGACTTATATTATTTTGGACATTCATATGTCTTCATTACTCAAAGAATTGGTGCATTACATGCCACAAGCCAATTTCTCATATTTATGGCAAATCAAAAGTCGTATTTACTTGACTATTGCCACAGAGAGTTGCTGAAATCCTCTCAGTCTAAATGGCGGTTGCATAGCTCAATCCTTAGACTTCTCTCATTGGTTTAAATGGTGATTGCCCGGCTCAATCCTTAGACCAAACTTAAAAGAGATACACAAGCTTATCGCTTAATCTCTATTTTTACGCAAAGTCCTGAGTTTACCAGTAATTGGTACGACTTTGCACTTAGTCATCTTTGACTTAACAAATATTCAACACTTAACAAATCTTACGAGAATCAAGTAAGTTACTTGGGGGGATATTCTTTAGTGTTTTGGTTTGGCGGTCTACGGCACGTGTGATTGCAACGACTCAATCACTCAACGGGAAAGAAACTAAGTTGTGAACGTTGCTGAAAAGAGGGGATGAGAAAGTGGGTTGTTAGTCTTCCCTAATATTAGGCGCAAGACTCTTAACAACTGGTCCCACTTACTCCACACTCCCACTCTTCCACTTCTTCCACTTCTTACGAGATCAGTTGGAATTTTATTGCTATAAATAGGTCACTCGACCAGTTTGGAACAACAAGAACAGACAAGTTCAACAGTTCAATTCAGTGCAAGTATAATCAATCTATCTCATCGATAATTGATTAACTCTTCTCATTCAGCATTCAATATCTAGTGAGAACTGAATATCCATTCTTTTAGAAATTTTAATCACAACATCACAGAAAATCATAGCAATTCTCTGATCTCTTCTTTTTCTGCTTCCCTCCCTGAAACCAACCCTATTTCCTCTTCTTGTAACTGAAGCAATACTCGAACGGCCATTTCTTGGTTTAGGCGAGTCTTGTTCGATCTTGACCTCTCGAATACCATTACAATATCATATTACATCATCACACTTCACACTTTACCCCTCAGATTCTCTCTATTGTTTTACACCTAAAATACTTGTTGATAAAGGTTTTTCAAGAGGAAGAGTAGATAAAACACTCTTCATCCAAAAGATTAACAAACATGTCATTATTGCACAAATTTACGTTGATGACATTATCTTTGGATCCACCTCACAAAGTCTAGCTAAAGATTTTAAAAATTCTATGTGCAAAGAATCTCAAACTAGCAAAGTTGGTGAACTAAGACTTTTCTTAGGTCTACAAATCCAACAACATAAAGGAGGAATTAATGTCTCGCAGGAGAATATGCAAAAGATTTAGTGGCCAAATTTGGTCTGAAGCAAGCCTCTGAAAAGAAGACACCCATGCCAACTACGAGAAAATTGAAACGAGATCCCTCTGGGGTCAAAGTTGATCAAAAGTTGTATAGATCTATGATCGGTAGTTTACTCTATCTTACAACAACCCATCCAGACATTGCATACAGTGTTGAATGTTGTGCAAGATATCAAGCGGATCCTAAGGAATCTCACATGAACGCTGTAAAAAGGATTCTCCGCTATGTAAAATACACAGATGAATTTGACTTTCATATTCTTTTGATACTAATGCGAAACTTACAGCTTATTCAGATGCAGATTGGGCAGGATGCGGAGACGATAGAAAAAACACTTCAGGAGGATGCTTTTACGTGGGAAATAATCTTGTAGCTTGGCACAGCAAGAAACAACACTCACATTCACTTTCAACATGTGAAGCAGAATACATCGTTG